>JAULBZ010005352.1:0-13518 GCA_032360805.1 Neoturris breviconis | reverse complement strand
TAAAAAATAAAGTAAGTTGTGCGCATGCTTACAACTCTTGCGTCTGCGTATGCTTCACCAGTGTGAAACAGGCTTTAATTTTTAATATGATATTTACATTTAATCAAATGTTCAACCAAAATTCAAAATCTTATACCTAGCGATAAACAGGATTACATAGCGGTAGAGCCGGGTACCCTGACTATCTAGTACTCAGGCTCTTGGAATAACTTTTTGTGCTGTTTGACTTGCTTATCAGATATTGAGATTTTCTGTCTAAAAGTTGAAATTTCAAATTTTTGCACAAATTTCACTTTTTCACTTGCCTCAAATATTTTTGTTTGGGATTGTAGATTTTCAGTGCAAATAATTAATTAAAATTAATTGATGAAATGAGTTATCAATGTGCCAAAGTTTTAAGTTTGTACACGTTCTCGCCAAAAATAACAGAGGTGGCTTAATCCACCCTCCCAGCCTTACCAAATTCAAAAACACTCTGATTCAAATAGGGTTAATTTGGAATTTGTCCCTATTTTAAAATAGCAATATACTTGCAGTAAGAAATGGGGAGTTATAGGTAATAAATTGATAGCAACGTTGTTTTATTGTCTTTACTGCGGAGTTTGAACAAGCTTTTGCTCAGTTTTACAAGTTTTTTTATTCAAATAATTGTTTTTAAATACCAACCTCGTTCTCAGGGCTGCTTGCGTTTTCGAATTTCAAAAAGACAAGAAGCCGTGGGAATGAGATTGTACAGGTACAGTACAGGTATTTTTTTCATGGTTACATAGTTTTTCATGTTACTTGAAATGTTTTTTGAAATTTTTGAAGAAACGTAGCTTAGGTTTTGCTTATTTATCTAGGTTATTTTGAAAAAGTATTTTTTGGTAACTAAGGATAATTTTCCATTAGCAAACACTGTTTTGACAGGTGGTAAATTTTATTTTCAAAAAACATTTTTCTTCTTATTTTTGTTTGAAAATCATTCTGAAAAATCTTACCGGAGCAAGAAATTTTTCACCAATTTTTTTATTATTTTATTTTATTTTTCTAGCACAAAACAGTTTTCAAACAAGAACGTTTCAACACTACAGCATGGTTTTCTCAGGAATTGTGGAGGGGGTCACGTTGTACCCCATTCCTGCTCTTTAGAGCCTTAAAAAGCACGATCTGGATAGGGTGTACTATATGCACTACACCGATAATTCTTCGTCGATTCTTCGTCGCATTAACGAAAAAATATCCTGATTTGTAAATTTTTTGGCTTCAATATTTTTATTTGCTGCTTTCAAATAGAAATTTTACTAAGTAATATGTTGCTTGATTTTTTCTTGAAGTTTTCTGCAAAATAAATGCGTAAAGCTTCTTCTTTACTTAATGTCGAAAAGTTATTTTATCTTTGTTTCGACGTTGATCCGATGTCGTGTGAGTACTGCCACTGGGTCTCCTTTGAACAGTAAACAAATGAGTATTTATTCTTGGATTATTTATATACAGATCTGGTTAACCACAATAAAAATTCCTTACCACGCAATGACAAGTATAGATCTTTAAAAAATTACATAACTTACATTTACCATTACATTACATATCATTCAGAACTTTTATTTTCCAATAACCCTATTCCTACTTTTTTTTCTTTTTTTTTTTGGGGGGGGGAGGGGGGGCCAATCTTTCACAACTTTTAAATGAATGACTTATACGACTAGAAATTTTAAGACTTTTCCTATAATTTATCTAGGATCAAGTTTTTAGTATTTCTGCATGAAAAACATTCTGACGAAATTTGGTGCAAAGCCTTTTCAAAACAAACGTTTTTCACCACCTGTTTTGATTTGTAGAAGTCATCATAATTAGTGGCGCTATCAAAAAAATAATTGTGCTAGACTGTTTATTATGCGTTGACTTAATATTCGCGACAGTTTCAGCACTACAGCATGGTTCCATCAAAAGTTATGAAGAACCTCCCCCCTCCCCCCGCTCTGTATTGAGGAGAGGAGCACCCAAAAGGTCCAGTATTAATTCTGAAAAGAAAACAATTCTAATGTTTAATGTGCATTGGCTGAACAATTTTGATTATTAATCAAAACAAAATTGATTTTTTTCGCAGAATTCTAATCCGTCAGTTCTGTGGATTTCTTATCGGCAAAATTGATGACCCTATTAAGCGTCTGGGGAAAGGTTGTGGAAGAGGGGAAGAAGTTTGTGCCCACGGTAAATTTGCTCGTAATTGCACTTTTCGAGTGGTAATTGCTTTTTGAGACAGGGGTAAGTCTGAAAAATTAAATTATTTCACTACACATCAGTGCTGAATGTGAGAAATAAACTTCACATATATAGTTTACGTATTTGCATTTTATACGGAGCACTTTGTGTATTTTAAAGACCAGAATTTATTCCATTCACAGACCAGAAATAGTATTTTACAGACCATAAATTTATTTACATTGTTTGGTTTGATGATGTCATAAATGAGATCATGCTTTCAAATATCAACGATCTAATCAAGTTTCATGCACAGATGGTTCTGGTTGATTTACAAAAAAATAAATACTTTGAAATTTTCTCAAATTTACCCCCTCCCCTCTGTTCCTGCTTAATTATTTGTTTACTGATAAGAAAATTAAAAACGTATTAAAAACATACTACTAAGTAATATTTGGAAAGCTTATAACAAATAATATCTTGATGTGAATTGAACTTAGTATTATGGGATTTCCAAGTATATTTGATGACGCCATTGGAGAAAATGCTAACATCATCGAAACAATAAGGTTGTCAACTTTTGTATAAGGAATTTCCTCAACAAAAACTAAAAAGAGGAAATAGCTACTGTAGCTACTTAAGAACGAATGTTTGTTTATGGTACCTTTTTTGGGGACCACTGTCGTTACAAATACGGACGAAAATTTCCGACTTAATTTAAGAGAAACTATTGTACTGCAATCTCAAGGTAGTTCAGATCTACCAGACGTTTAAGAAATTGCTTTCCTTTTAGGTATCGAATTCCCAAATTTAATTGCTCAGGCCTTGTGTAAAACTTTACGCGTAGTGACTAAACTAAACGCCATTTTAAAGTCCACATGTCCGAGCATTTGGGTATTTCACCATTAACAAGGAAGCAAGTCACCAGACTTACAGCCATTTAATCATCTTTTAACATCGTGGACCTGCTCTCCATCCGATTGAATCACTGTTCCATACTGTCATGTGAGTCTAATGGCTTCAAACTTACTGTGATGGAGAGTATCTTAATAGAGCTCTCAATAGTTATATTAAATCAATGCCCGTAGACCTTTTTAATGATAATGCACATCATTATTACATTGTTTTGTAATTGTTCTTCTACCTATAAAAACTTGTAATGAAAAATACGATAACTTTGTAAAAGATTTAGTGTGATCATTGCCATATAATGTGGCCAAAAGCTTACGAAATAAAACATGGACGTGTTAATGTAAATTGTTTCGTTCTTCTCCTCCTAAATACAGCTATCTTATCCAGTCATTTCTGAATCTTACGTTCCTCTCCGCTGATCAAAAATAAGTGTTTGATACCATACCCTACTGACATTCAAATTTTATCAAACAAACTTTCTTTTAACATTATTAACAGTTAAGTGGCTTAATTAGAGAAGATTCAGGGCCATACGACGTCGGAACAATACCGAAACAACGTCAAAATGACGTCACAATGTTGTTTTGACGTTGTTCCGACGTCGTGTCCCGGCAAGGAATAATTAATAAATTTTGCAATTATTACACATGAAAATTAAAAAATAACAAAATAATTACTGCAAAAACGTGTTCAAAGTCAGCAGTAAAGACGTTGTTCGACGTTGTTCTAGCGTCTTTACTGCGGAATTTGAACATGTGTTTACCCAGTGAGTAGTGCAGTAGTGCAAATATAGGTGACAGTCACAATTGAATTAACGAACTTTTCATAGCATATATTATTTCAAGAATTTTATTGTTGTATTTATTTCCTTTTTTGTGGTAACGCATTTCCGAATACAGCCAAATGTTTTTTAAATTGGTTGATCTCAGATATCGATAATAGCAGATATGTTTACAAGCACGTAAAGTAAAAATAAAACCATCCAAATTTAATACAAACAAATGATTATTGAAATAATAGATCATCGCTTGATGTAATCAACCCCATCAAGGCCGGGCACAAAGTACTTCCTTCCCTCTGTTATATTTTTCACAATAACTTCTGAAAGAATTGCTTATACGACTAGAAGTTTTGTGACTTTCCTTCTAGTTTATCTAGGATAATTTTGTTTACTAAGAGACAATTTGGTTACTAAGGGATAATTTTCCTTTGGTAACCAATTTTCGACAGGTGATAATCTTAATTTTGCTTTAAAATCGATCTGAAAAATTTTGGAGATCAAAAAATATTTCACCTAACAATTTTTTGTTTTGCGTCACCTATTTTGCCTTGATGACGTCATCATAAGCAACGATGTCAGCAAAATAATTATGCTAAAATGTTTATTACGTGTTGATCTAACTTTCTGAAAAGTTTCAAAACTACATCATAGTTTCATCAGCAGTTATGGACTTTGTGCTCCAAGCTATTCAGAGCCCCAAACAACCCGACCTGAATAGGTTAAGACAGAGCTCATTAAGAACATAAACAACAAGAACAACAATAACAGTAGCAAAATTAGATTATCGAGAGAAAAGTAAAGAACGGTAAAACAATAACGGTGGGGAGAATTTGTTCAAACTACGCAGTAAGGAAGCTAAAACTACGTTTTTAACGTTGTTATTAGGGTCTTTACTGCTGACTTTGAACAAGTTTTTGTCAACTGGGATAACTATAACAAAAACTGAGCCAAATTATATTTGCTGTCGTTATGAAATTTTTTGTGCTGCCAAAAAAAAGAAGAAGTTGAAAATCCCCCGAATGATTTATTATTAAAAAGCGTGCCAATTATTTCAATAAATATTAGCCAACCGGCAAAAAATCCTGTTCAAAGTCAGCAAAATAAAGTTAGAACAGCGTTCTGTGAACGTTGTTCTAACGTTATTTTGCTGACTTTGAACATGTTTTTGCCAGCTGGGTGTTTTTTATAGGATTTATTGGTTGTTGAAAAAATAAAAATTGTGTCTGGTGTGTTTGAACAATGATCACAAAAGTCAAAATAATACAATGATTTTGAAAATGTTGAAAGTTTAGGTTACAAAACTATCGAATATGGTATACGGGCTGTGATTTCCTATTTGCTCTATATTTCTTTATGCATAATAATGTCAACAAAAGAATTCGATCGAAAGATATAACGATTGAGCAAAAACCTGTTCAAAGTCTGCATTTAAGACGCTAGAATAAAGTCGAACGACGCTGTTTTGGCGTCATTATTGCTGATCTTGAACAAGTTCTGGTCAACTGGGTATTATATTACAAAACGTTTGAAATTTCATACGCTTAGAAAATAAGTATGTCTCATTTTTTAATAAAATACAGCATAAAAGAAAATCATAATGGCGCCAAATATTTTCCATATAAATATTATTCACGGTCATTGCCAACTCGAAATGTGTCTAAAAAAGGAAGCACCACTTCCTGTAGCTATACCTCATCCACCCCATTTACACCCGTACATAACAGCAACTTGTAATATCCCGTCCTGACATTCACTACAAAACATCAGCTGTCATCTTTTAATTTTTTTTTAGTTTTAGTTTTATTTTGTAGGGAGTAAAAATATCTCTTCTGATTTTTTGAAAACAAACCCTTAATTCTCTCTGGTTTGCACAGCTCTAGTTACAATTTTATTTTGTTTAACAATAATTTTGGACCGGAAATCAGATGGAAATCAGCCTTTAGAACCCTTGTATAACAAATCGTAAACATTTGATAGTAATAATCTATGTAATAACGAAGAAAATGCTACGTGAGTAACCACTATAAACTTTGACAAATTAAAAGTCATTGCTGTAAAGTAAACACTGATAACCAATACCCTAATTACAAACTATGCTCAAAATTAAACGCTGAAAGTAATGGCTCTAATCTTTCTGAACTAGACTGGATGTACACGCATCATTATATGTCTACTATACTTGCTTAATCAAGTTGTTACATAACTTTCATACTGAAAATTGCAATGTTCCAGGCTACTGTACGGAATTTAGAATATTTATATAAATTTTGAAACAGCAATGTTGTAATTTTTATCTTTTTTTCTGAAACATAATTAAATAACAGAAACCCCATAATAATAAAAAACAGTTCTATTCCTCAGGGTAATCTACCTTGTTACCAAGCGACGCCATCAAATACCGTCACAAGCGTTCTTTTGACGTCCCTTTTTCACGATTTACCGATATATATAGCAATTTATTTGTATCAAGCAAATAAGATATAGCATAGCATTGGCATATCTGGCATTTGATTGGATTATCGATCTCAGTAAACCAATCAATTGCAAGCTTTTTGACATGGCATCAGGTTATATTGATCCCAAATAGTTTACTATCCAAAGCTGTTGAAATAAAAACAAATAATCAATGTGGAGGAAGGAATTTTAAGCTATGCTCCTCCACAATGATCATTTTTATTCTTATTCCAGGCAACGGTGACGTCTGTGCAGTAATAGTAGTAAATAAAATGCCCAAAAACTTGTTCAAAGTCAACAGTAAAGACGCTAGAACAACGTCGAACGACGTTGTTCTAGCATCTTTACTGCGGACTTTGAACAAAGTCTTGCCCACCAATTAAAAAAAAAATAATCGAAACTTACAACCATATTCTCCATACGACGACGGGAATCTGAAATGATTATTTCGGTACGGATCTGGTTGTGGGCTATTCCAATGCGAATATTGATGCTCGTAACCGTAATCCATTGTTGTACTTGGTATAGCACTTGCTATATATTACAACTTTTATCTTTTATGTTTCATTTTTAATTAAGTTAATTCAATAATAACTATAAACAAAAATATACAAAGTTTAAAAAATCTAAATTTATAGCATGTCGAGACGTACAAGTTTCTCGTCAGATTTGTTATATTTCGCTTTTTTAATTTGCTCAGTTTCCCCGATTTTTCAAAAGGATATCTTATTACATTTAAGTAAATAGTAGAGACAGTGATTTTGATTGATGGCTTTTTTTAAAGATGCTTTTTACGAAAATGATTAAAACAAAGTCAAAGTTTTGCTTTTGTTTTTATGCAGATACTGCAGTATATCAACTTTGTTTCCAGACCTTTTTTATTTTGTGCAGGAGGGAAAATGTCTTGGGAATGAAGTTTAAAATGCCGAGTATTCTATTACTGTAGTTATAACACAAAAAATAAGATTAATACCCAGCTAGCAAAAACCTGTTCAAAGTCAGCAAAATAACGTTAGAAAGTTGTTCTAACGTTATTTTGCTGACTTTGAACAGGTTTTTGCCGGGTGGGTAGACAATAACATTGCGCATGCTCAATCTTGCCACAAAAAACATCGTGGGAAGAAAATATTGTGTATTAAGTGTAATTGATATCCAACAAGCAAGATTATGCCGACAACATCAACGTCATTACCCTCAAAAATGATCGTCTAACGTTAAAGGAACGACAAAATCCTTGATGTCGGTTCAAGTTCGATGTCGCTTGTTCATAAAGGTATCTCTAGCTCATTCATTGTCAAACATTTCTAAGTCGTTTATGGGCTAATTTGGGAAATAAGTTTTTTTTCAACAAATAGAAAATGGTAAAAAGAGGAATTAGTTTTCACTTTAGCAAGTTGCAATTGTCTGGTAATATGAAGTTAGAACTAACTCCATACTGCAGAACTGCCAATCTAATCTACAGTGGTATAAATCACAATCGGTCACTCGTAGGGATACAAATACTACATAGAGATAGTTAGTAAATGTTAAACTTCGTATAAGAAGTACTAAGCAAAACATGGTTATTCGTGCAGAGCTCAAAAAATGCGAACGAACGAGCGGTCATTTGTCAAAATTCGATAAACCATTTTTGAGATGTATTAGCATTTTGAATTTCTGAAAGCATGCCATTTTTAGAAACGTTGAGTAAAATGTGATCAACGCAGAAATTTTTATATACTCAGTGGGCAAAAACATGTTCAAAGTCAGAAGTGTTTTTGCCCACTGAGATAATACCTATGGAGAAGAGTAACGACTCAACATTCTTGCACGTGGAATGGTTTCTTCAATCATTAGCAAATTTGTTGATAAGAATCTTCTTCGCAGATGCAATGTAGGAGAAATACGATCTCATGTAATAATTCTATCCTTTAGTAACGTGAAAACTTGTTTATAGAGTGTTATAAAACATATATATTATATTTTACACACATACTCCTTAGGCGTATAGTCAAATTATATCAAACAGACTCGGCATGAACGATTATTGAAAATAATTACGAACAACTCCTTATATGGATTGTGTATGTCCGAATATTACGCTATTAGAAAATGAACCCGGTTGTATTTTATCATGGTCTAATCAACAATTTTTTGCTTAATGGAAACATAGAAATCAGCCTTAATACGTATCTTCTGGTCTATAGTCAACAATTTTCTCGCGTCATTACTTGACATCCGTATGCTTTTATTATTATTTTTCAGCCAATCAATGTGTAAATTGAACCAAGGTTATTTATCCTAATACAATGATTGATATCGTTAACGAAAGAAATAAAAATTCTAGGAAATTATCAAAAAATAAAAAAAATAATGAATAAAAAAATATAAAAAAAATAAACGAAAAAGTTTGAATTAAGTAAAAAAGTAAATTAAGAATGTTCCATCAGCAGAAATTGATCTCACCACTATTAACATTCATTCTAGGCTTTGTTAGGCTGTTCAAAGGTAGGGGGAGATTTCCCGTTTCTAAGCAACCAGAACACAGAACACATTAAAAAGTTAATTAACATTTAGTACTCAATCATAATGATAAGCAACTTTCTAAAATGCAAGTTTTTATTTTTGCATTTGCACGTCAATTCAACATGCTGTATAACTTTGTTTTTTCTTTCTCTGCAAACAAACCTATGTATAATATATTCATATCTGTGTATAAAGTCCCAGAATCCCATGGCTTTCTACTATCTTACTTTCAAAAGTGAATATATTGAAACATTTAGCAACTGCTAACCCCATTCGGTATGGGGAGGGATGAACAAAGTGCCCGGCCGCTTGATATTCTTTTTATCATAACTTCTGAACAAATAGTTATTATGGCTAGGTATATTAAGACTTTTCTTAAAAGGTATCTATAATCATTTTGAACAATTCTATTTGGTAACTAAGGATAATTTTCCCTTAACAACCGAACATTTAACAGGTGATAAAATTAATTGTTCAAAAAAATATTTTTTGTCTTATTTTTGTTTAAAAAACATTCTGGTCTAGTTGTTTCAAAGAAGAATATTCTTTATTATAGTCAACTTGGGTAGCTTGGGTAGCTTGGCTAGCATATTCATACCGGAGAGGGGCAAAAATGCCCCCTATCAACCTTCTTTGGAAACAATGCTGAAGGCCTCAAACTTGGCAAATTTAAAGACAATCATAAAAACATTTTAGAAATAAAATTGGCAATGACGTCCTATTTTCGGATCAAAATGTTAAAATATTTTTACCGCCTCACAAAATAGGCGTGATTCGGGAAGTTAAAGCACTTTTCCAAATATTTATTTTGAAATTCCAGTCCTAAAAGGGAAAATAACAACACCGTCAAAATTTCAGAACATATATAGATTATCCAACAAAAAGTCATTCCAAAGCGGAGTAGGGGAAGTATTTCTTCCCTTCGTCTTTTTTATAAGGTCCGAGAACAATTAAAAAAGGGCTGGGGACGAGCTTGGAACCAGTCCTAAATTATTTTGTTAAAACTTTTCACCCCACCTTGACGTACTTTGTTTTGCTTACTGATGTCGCAATTTTTTGAATTTTCTATCATTTAATGTCCACCAGATAGGAAGAATCAGGTGTAATAACAGGTCAATCCTCAAAGAGGAGAAGTTTAACTAAAACAAATTTGCATAGAGTGTTCAATGTGCTTGACATGAGTTTCTTCAGCAATGTGCAAAGAAACCATTTAACTACATGGATCAATGCGCTTCTTAAGGTGGATTTCCATTAGTGTAAAATTTCGCGCGGAATGCAAATGAAGACATTCCATTGGTAGAAATACCAATGGAATGTTTTCATTTGGATTCCACGCGGAATTTTATGCTAATGGAAAACGGCCTTAAGAAACTATAGCTACTGTCTGCATTCATTCAGTAATCTTTCACTCTGTGATGTACTTAGGGACCGTCTCAAAATCAAAATTAAAATCTACAGAGGAGACTACTTAGTCAACGATCTTGCAATGGATTGGTTTTCTTCATGCCGAAGAAACCAATTCATTGCAAGCTCGTTGACCTAACATACTTCTGTACAGATTCATTTTACGAAAGAATTTAGTATTGAAGCGAAATTTTGAGACGGTCCCTTATAACCTCAGCAAATCTATTTTCTTTAATGTAAACAACGAAGTAAATATCACGTAATTTAATATAATGCTTCTAAACGAATTAACAAGATTTAAAGTAGGATATCCCGTCGTAAAACTTAAATAATTTGATTTCCGTTAAAAGCCCCGATGTAACCTTTTCTCATGAACTAACACAAATTACTATATAATTTAACACCATACAATTTCAGGTTGGCGCACCAAGGATATTAGTTTTGATGCAAACATGCAAAATAGAATTGATTGCAAACATGTAATCAAATTTTTCGACACTAAAATATTGTTTTCGTATATCTTACTCGAAATATATTAAGAAATTTTTAGAACTAAAAATCTGTTTTTCTGGTCCCCAAAATAAGAAACTTTTAGAATTACACCATTCGCCAGATTTCTTATAAAAAAATATTTTGCATATTTCAAAGAAATTGAGATCTGAGATCTCCAAAAATAATTTTACGTAGAAACACCCACCGAACATTGTTCTAACGTTTTTTTGCTGACTTTGAACAGGTTTTTGCCGGTTGGGTAGTGTGTACGTATAACAATGAGTATTGTTGATTCAGTAAGCTTCACCCAGTAGGCAAAAATTTGTCCAAAGAACGCAGTAAAGCCGTTGTTCTAGCGTCTTTATTGCGGATGTTGAACAAGTTAAACAAGATTTTTCCCACTGGGCTTGCAGAGTTTAACTTGGAGAGGATGCTTTAGATATATAAATAATAGGATTAACGATATACGTCATAGGATTAAGTTGTTTATTTTCTTAATCATTGATATTATAATAATACAACCTCGTTAGAGGTCATACGAGCTGTGTAAACCCAGGGTGATCATTCTGTAAAATAAGCAAACAAAATAAGCTTTTTTGCCTTGTAAACAAAAGTAAAAACCATGCTTTTGATGTAATTGCACTGTTTGAGCTGTATTAACCCTATTCAGGCCGGGTTTTTGGGGGCTCCATAAAGCCGGGGGACGGGGGCTGAAAAAGCCTTCAAAACCTGATAAAACCATAATGTATTGTTGGAGTTAGGTCAACACATAATTAACATTTTAGCATAATTATTTTTTCGATGGGGCCATTACTTATGATGATGTCATCATTAGAAATCAGGTTATGCAAAAAAACAAATTTTAGGTAAAACCATCTTTGTTCCAAAACTATATACCGAAACGTTTTTCAGGCAAAAATAACAAGAAAAATATTTTTTACCATTTGTCAAAAATATGGTTGCTAGGGGAATATAATCCTTGGTTTAGTTACCTGATATTTTTATTTCAAAAGGATCTCAGATAAATTTTTAGGAATTTCATATAAGCCATTTGTTCAAACGTTATGAAACCAATATGAGTAAGGAGGGGGGGGGGATAGGGCTGAAGCATTAAAAACTCGTTTGAAAAAATTTAATTCACCAGAAATTCTTTCATCAGATATTTCCCCGGGGTTGGAGGGGGGGTGCTACTTTGTACTACAACCCTAAAAATTTCCGTATAAATTCTGATCCGCTAATCGTATTAGGCCCAAAATTGATGACCTTTTAACGTTATTGTATTTGCAAACGGCTGACAAAAATGATTTTAAAAACGGACCCAGGACCACCTTCGACTTTCGGGACCGGAAATTAAAAAAAAAAGATTTTCTTTAAATACTATATTATTTTGGTCTACAAGACTTTACAACAGATTTTTACTGTGTAATAGTTAAAAAGCCATTCGTAATTAGTAAATATAACAATAAAAATCGTTGTTCTTGCTAAATTTATTTTTTCACCTTCCATGTCAGGTTTTCATGGGTACTGCGGTTGGAAGCTCACATTCTGCATGGAATGATGACATACAAAAATTGTTATTACATTGTTGGAAAGAATAGAGCCTGGAGAATATTGTGACCAAGTTTCAAGTAAAACGGAGCAATAATTCGAAAGTCATCGTGATGTGGTATATCCCCCATCCCCTGGGTTATTAGACCCCACAAAAAGCCCGGGTCTAATAGGATTAAATATCACCCATTAATAGTTTGTTTCCATAGAACGAGAAAATGCATACCTTAAGTAAATTCGTTTTTATTTTCCGTCTTTTTTGTCTAAAGAGCGTGAACGACGTTGTTCCAGCTCTAGCGTCTTTACTACGGACTTTGAACTGTTTTTTTACCCTAATGTCTTGTTCAATTTGTTTTTCTTAAATCAGATGTAAATAACAGCGATTGGGTTCCTTTAAAAATTATAAACGATGTCATTATGTCAACACATAGAAATATAGGTCAGCCAATATATATTTTGCACGTAAGGTACGTGATGTGTACAGTATATGTATCTTGTATTTATAGCCAATATATAGTGTTTTTTATTGTTAACAAAAGGTTAATGACCTAATATGCGAAGAAACTTTTGCGGACATTCAATTTTATGAATCGAACTCGAAAAAATATATATTTGTGGCTAAACACGCGAATTACCAAACACGAATATTTAGTTTCTTCGGGTGTTTCGTTCGCGAACATTTCAAATATTTAACCGGTCAAATTGCCTTTGTGTTGCCATGGTAACCAAGTTGTGACCAGGTGGTAATTCAATTCATGCACTTTGTTTAAAAAGAGTTGAGCCTTTTGCGTCATTTTTATAAAAAATACTACTGTATTACAAAACACTTTAACATATTTTCTAGAACTCGAGTAATATATTAAATATTTATATATATATATATTGAATCAAAATCGATAAAAATTACATAGCTATCACCATGGTATTCCTGCACAGCACACTAGTGACGTCCGCAAAAAATACTATAATGTGTCTTATAATGGGCTATTATTGTACCAATTATTCAGTTTGTAACTTATTCTCATCAGAAATGACGGAGAAACAAGCTTCAAATTGATTGGTTTCGTTGTTACGAAAAAACCAATCAAATTCAAGAACATTGATTTCAGCTAGAGGAGAGGACGCAGATATACACATTTGTCAGATTTTGATCAAAATCACATCAAAATCTGACAAATGTGTATAAAATAAAAGTCTATTGCGCATGCGTGAAATAATCCGTGAAATAAATCCCGACA
>JAULBZ010005351.1:0-13521 GCA_032360805.1 Neoturris breviconis | reverse complement strand
GGTTTATGGTTATGGTTTATGGTTATGGTTTATGGTTATGGTTTATGGTTATGGTTTATGGTTATGGTTTATGGTTTTATGGTTTTATGGTTTTATGGTTATGGTTATTGGTACGGTTTTTTTCATGGTTTATGGTCATGGTTTATTGTTATGGTTTGCGGTTATGGTTTATGGTTATGGTTTATGGTTATGGGTTATCGTGGCGCTTTATGGTTAATGCTTATGATTTATGGTTATGAGTTATCGTTGTGCTTTATAGTTATTGGTATGGTTTATGGTCGTGGTTTATGGTTGAGGTTTATGGTTGTGGTTATGGTTATTGGTTCAATTTTAGTTTATGATTACGGTTTATGGTTATTGTTATTGGTATAGTTTACGGTTATGGTTTGTGGTTTACGGTTGTGGTTTATGGTTTGTGGTTTGTGGTTATTGGTGTGGTTTATGGGTTTGTTTATGATTATGGTTTATGGTTCTGGTTAATGGCATAGTTTACAGTTACGGTTTCGTTTATAGTTATGGTTTACTGTATTGTTTATAGTAATGGTTTATGGTTATGGTTTATGAGTATGGTTAATGGTATAGTTTACGGTTATGGTCTTGTTTATGGTTATGGTTTACAGTATTGTTCATGGTAATGGTTTATGACTATGGTTCATAGTTATAGTTTTTTTGGTTTTGGATTATGGTCATAGTTTATGGTCATGGTTTATGGTTATAATTTATGGTTATATAATTTATGGTTTATGGGTATGGTTTTTGGTTGTGGTTACAGTTAACATTATGATTTTGGTATGGTATGGTTATGGTATGGCTATGGTTATAGATACTGTTTATGGTTTATTGTTATGGTTTATGGTTACGGATTATAGGTATGATTTATGGTTATGCTTTATGGTTATGCTTTATGGTTATGCTTTATGGTTATGCCTTATGATTATGATTTATGGTTACGGTGCTAAGTTGAGATCATTTCTCTAAATAAGTAAACTAATCATTACTGATTAGTAATTCCGCACGAATCATTCGGCCCGCCTAGGCAATTAATTAAGTAATTACTATCAGCATTATGTCAGTTCTAACTCCAAAAACTACTCGTAAGCAAAACGTTGCCTAACCGGCAGAAATACTTCGGCCACCATGCAGCTGTTTTACTTATTTCCGAACAGCATTCTGAAAATTTGTAGCTTATGTTGGCATGAATTTTCGAAATAGATGATATTGCTATCTGAAATATTTGCAATTGAATGTCTGATCTGTTCTCAGGACGGAAATTGTTAAAGCCTTCAGGCTTCTTGTTTTTATTCACTACTCTGAGTTTCACGCCTTACTAGATCTTCAGGTGAATGTGGTCTTATTAAAATATTCTTACGGTAAAGTATCAAATCAAATATATATTAGATAGTTGAAAATACCACTGAGATTATCCAATCTTTTGTATCAAGTTACAAATTGGAATGTTCTGTAGAGTATCTAATCTTTTGTATCATATATATTACGCTCTATTTTATATATTGAGCACTCTGTGGAATAAATGCATAATGTTTATTATAATAATATATATATATATAAAAGATAAAGATAAAAGATGATCCAATAGAAGGATGCAAGTGAGTATCAATATTGACAAGAAGCCGAGTCAATTTGAAAATCTCACCTCAGCAATTTCTCAGCTAGCCGGCTCGCACAGACAATTTTAGACAAACAAGGTCTCTTTTTAAAAAATAAAGAATTTTTTATACGGCGCTTATATTTAGTTGCCTATAAATGCATGTAAATAGGCTTTTATAACTTGTATACCCAATGAGATCAGACAAAATTTAAACTTCAAATTCTCAAGCTCATTTTGTGCATATTTATTCTCTATGTGAAAGTGCGCATAGAAAAAAATGACTTAAAAAAGAAAACATAAAATTATATTTTGTATTTCTTCGTTAAAGGCAGAGATTCCTCCCACATCTCTAGTTAAAGAGAAAACGTGAGATTTAATAATAACATAAATATTTTAAAACAGGATATTGAAAACTCAAACATCAAAATGAAAATATGTACAACATTTCGATGCTTACTGCATCTTATTCATGTACTGACTCTAAGATATATTATATATGTATATATATATAGTTTTGGAATTATGCTGTTTGATCAGATTTTCAATTCGTAGTGCAGCAGTAACTTATCTTAATGCTGTTATGTTACAAAGTGAATGAGTTAGTCCCAATATGAATTAGTAATGTAAATAATATAATTAATATATATTTTAATAAAGAAAAGAAAATGTTTCAATGTAAAATTATGCTTCTATTGTGTAGTGTTTCTTTATTTTTAAATTGTGACCGATAATAAAAGGAAGGCATTTTAAAAATGCATGGTTTCTATATCCAATAAAAGCATATAGTCTATTTCTATATAGTCTATATACATATAGCCAATATACACATATCCTTTTATATATATTGCCTATATAAATATAGCCTATATAGATGTAGCCTATGTATACTTGTACATATAATCTATACATATATCATATCCATATAGCTTATATGCATATAGCCTGTTGCCTATGCATATAGCCTATATACATATATAGCCTATAGCCTATGTAAATATAGCCTATATACATATATCATATGTTTATAGCATATTCTTTATTTTATAACCATATATATAAATACATGACAGTTTAGGAACACTATAGCATTATAAATGTTTGTGAATCATTTTCGTGTGCTAGGTTTTACTTTTGCTCAGTTTGGCTACTTACAATACCGTCACTTTGATTCTGTGTATAAAATGATTCTTCTTCATTTGTTCTAAGACCATATATGACCATCCAAACACACATAAACTTGAAATATTGTACCTGGACCTAACCCTTGGCCCATCGTTGTTTAAACTGGTTTTCTATGGTTTATGTTTAAATATTGACCTCTTGTTTAGTCAGTTTCAGAGTTTTTCTCCCTAACCTAATCTTTACTTCTAAAAAGACCTCTATGGTTTTTTAGCCCACCAAACAAAGTTTGGATGGGCTATTGCTATCACTTTGTGGCGGCAGCATCTCGCTTTTCTTAATAGACCATGTTCCTCAAGTGCTTGAGGAACATGGTCTATTAAGAAAAGTGAGATACCATCTTGAAATTTGGTACCAGCATTCATGGCGTTATTTTAGAAGGACTCCCTAAAATTTATTCGATTTTGTCCACGCAGCCCCGATTTTTAGTCAAAAAGGGTTCAAATTGCATTTTTGGTCTAATGGACTGAAAAGGCATGGTACTATCCTGATTTGATTATGACATTCTAGGCAATATTACAAGACCGCTGGCGAATTTCTTTTCAATTTTGTCAACTCGGGACCGAGTATCGGTGAAAAAGGGATTTTTTCACAAGTGGAGATAAATTGTTTTTGAAAATTGGATTTACATTCACCAAAATGATCAATTTATAATTTATGAATCTTTTTTGACAGACATTTTGTAAGCTTCTTCTGTGATAGGTGATATTTTTTATAAGAAACAATTTTTAAAATTTTAAGAATTGAAGTCTCCATTTTGATTTGGGGAAGCTTCCTTCTTTAGGGCCATAAAATTAGAAATATAATGACAATACACAATTCAACAGAGGCAGATTTTATTAATAAAATAATAAATTAGAAATATAATGACAATATAAAATTCAACAGAGGAAGATGTTTTTAATAAAAGAATGAATTGTTCTAATGAATTTGTAATCTTCTATTTCGTTATTCGTTATTTCTTTACAACCACCTTTACTTTACAAAATCTCTATTTATTTTATGTTAAACTAATTATTACTTATATAATTATTACTTAATTATCTTTAATGACTGGACATAACAACAACATGTTTTATAAAACTAATTTATATTATTTAGTGTATATAATATATCATAATGCTATGAAGTATATATAATGTGTGTATCCAATCCAATTCATATCCACTGTGGAGGAGTGACTTTTGAGCATTGCTTCAGGCTATGATACGAAATTTCATTGCTCTCCTTCACAGTGATTTAATGTAATTATGTCTTGATAAAGGTGTTCCGATTATTTATTTGACCTGAAACTTTATCAACTTAATAAGGACATAAAATCCTAATGACATGTAAAATCTGCTTAAAATCTGAATGAGTGAGATTAACATTTGTATTTTTTGCTTTTTATAAGGATTTTATAGGCAATTTGAAAGGTGGTTTTGAGAAATTACCAATAAATATGGAAGATCATGTGCTATAGCTATGAAAATTTCTGAAAATGTGTAAATTAGGAATATACTAAATGTGACAAAGTTTCAAGACTTTAATTTTTAAATTAAACGTCCAGTGCGTTAAAATGGTCATTTTCGGTACACACTAACACCCATTCAAATGAATACCCACAAAAAACGTCCATATAATCAAGCTCGATTTAAATTCGAACTTCAAAATTCAGGTTATATTGAGCACTACATTTGAATGCTGAGGTATTAATTTAATACGATCGTGAAGTTCCTTCTACTGCAACCATGAAAAGTTACGACTACTGTGTTCTGATTTAATTCGATAATAAAGCTTGGTTTCCAATAAAGAAATTTTGTTAAGCAACAGTTGTGCAACACTTGTTGTGCGACTGTTGCTCAACTTAGATAAATAAATTTCCGATATTGTTGTGCAAGTTTTTTGTTGTACAACAAAAAAAGACTGTTAACAAACTTCGTGTTGCACAACACCGGTTTCCAATACATCGCACCACAGTTGCACAACTGTTGTTCAACAAAATTTCTTTATTGGAAACCAAGCTTTAACTAATCATCAAAACTTCGTATATTAAATGGAAAAGAGAAAAAGCTTGCATGAACAGAATATAATTATAAAACATCGTGATTACGATTACATTACTACTAGTACTATCTATTTTAGTATGAAATGTTTCGTATTCATTGAATGGTCATCACAGCCACATGTTATATCGTTCAAAGTTATTTTGAACTGCAATAAATTCAGACACTAAAAACCACTAAAATTATATAAGTGATTACTTCTTCGTTTATTGTATAATTGTAATTATTTTGCGGATTATATATTTTCTCTTTCTTTCAATGCAATTTTCAACTTTGTCTTTAGAGGCACCTGATTGGTGATAATTTTCACTGGTACTTATTTTACTTATTTTCGCATAATTCACGAAAATATGCACCCATGAAAAGTTTCAATCTCGAATATGTACCCGCGAAATTTTCCTATAAAACAAACAAAAAACTAGCCTATGTTCAATCAGTCTCGATCAATATTCACGAAAATATTCTCGCAATTTTGCCGTAAATCGTGAAAATAAAATTCGCAGAAAATGAATCAATCTAAATAAATTAAGCAATTTATATATATATTTCAATGTTTCTGATGGTTTATCGTAATATTTGAGTAGTGTCCCAGGGCTCGAAATAACAGCCGTTCATCACTGTGGAGGAGAGATTTTTCAGAATATTTTCAGAATATATTCTGAAAAATTTCTCCTCCACAGCGATGACCGGCTGTTATTTCGAGCCCTGGTGTCCGATTTTTCAAGATAGCCTATTAGGGTGTGATTTTTTACGTTATCAAGACTTCTGGTTGCTTCTTGTAGTCAGTCTAGAGACAGCAGATCCGAACATTCAATACAGCGTTAATTTATTCATGATATGAGACAATAGTGATATATTTTTTGTAAGAATGTCTAGTATAGACTGTTATAAACATAGACCAATCAATGAACATAATTTTAAAATAATGTCCAATGAAATTTGCATTGTTGTAATCAATTAAATTAACTGATGGCATTTGGAAATATGTGACGTAAATTTATATTTGCTGTCCTCATACTCTATTTTTCACAGAAGCCGTTAGGCTGCACTAAGTGTCACCGCGGAATGTAATCATTTTCCTCTCTTCCGTTTGGCTTTCTAAATGCTGTTTTGCAATGTTTTTTAATTGTGCAATTGTCCATTTGGTTGAGTAAAATAATGTTTGTGTGCTAGGTTGCAATGTTTGTGTACTATGCTGCAATGCAATGTTATTCATTTAATTAAGATTAAGACACCTGGACCTCTAAATGAATATCACCATAAATGGGCTTGTGATTGATTGGTTTCTTCCAATCAAATGCAAGATCGTTGAGGGTGATACTCATATAGGTGTAAAGGCTGCGTAAATACTCTTCAAAACTTCTTTTCTAATATTTATATCATATGTTTACCACTGCTCAAAATAAGAGAGAAAATAAGCACTGTGGTGGAGAAGTGTTTTGTTTTTTAAGGATAATATCAATCTTTACCAGTATGGAATTATTCACCCTCTTTATAAATTTATGTACATATTTAGCTTCATACGATAATTGGACAACCTATATTATATTTGAATTCATATGGCTAAAATACTCTTGATAAACCAAGAGTTGGTCATAGGATTAAATTCCATGAGATTATTGTCAAATAAAGAATGCATGATATTGCTAAATTCTGTGCTAGAATAATATTACTAAAGTGAAAGAGCCGTTGTTTTCATGTGACTAATGGAAATATATTTCAATCATTAGCAAAATTGTTAAAAATAAATCTAATTTTAATTTAATTTTAGTTTATGATGAATTTGTTGGCTGACGTGCCGTGTACTTAGAGTTAATTGTGATGCTTATGAAACTTTGCATGCTAGAGAATTTGTTAGAAACTTAAAGGTCCATTGTTTAGAGTGTAAAGTAATATAGCTAACTAAGCAAGTTTTCGCTAGCTAAGTAAGCAAAATCGTGTGTGGTTTATCTGTGTGTGGTTTATCTGTTCTAACTATAATTATAACTGTTCAAAGTAATGCTGAGTGAATGATCTCTCATGTTGAAAATAAGAGCAAATAATCACTGTGCAGGAGTGATAAAACTATGCTCAAACATCACTCCTCCACAGTGATTATTTGTTCTTATTTCAAACACCGTCTCTTCTAATTAGTTACAAAATTGTTAAAATGGGATATTTCTACGAAAGCAAACAGCCACTACGGACGAGTACATGCTCAAAAATCACTCCTCCAACCCAAAGTGATCGGAATCGGAATTTATTCGCAATGTTGATCCCAGCGGGGCCACGACGTCGTAACAATGTCAACGTCGCCACGTCGTTTTGACGTTGTTACGACGTCGTGTGTCGGCAGGGATGATGAAAATAGAATTACGCTCGAATAGTGCCCTTTGTCATAATTTTGCATGTTTCCAGATCAGCTATGAACTTAAATTTAGCCTCCCACAAGAGGGTTATATGTATATATATAAATATATATATTTGACCCATGTTTGATAGTTCTAGTCGTCATGATACGATCACGTGTCTGAGCACATATCTCACTACTTATGCTAGACCTTTCACGCCATATTCTGAACTCCATCATTTACCACGTACAGATCAGAATGAATATCGTCTGCAGTGGAGAGTGTGATTTCAGCTCTTTGTTGATTCATTTCTTCTTTAAAGAAACAATCCAATTAGGTAAGCTGCTTGACCTAACACTTGTTTACAAAAATAACATGCTGTTGAAAGAAACAAATATCACTTAAGGTTATATATAGCAATAATGACAAGTGATATTTGTTCGAAACTAAATATTTTCGGAATAGTACTTGCCAAAAAAATCCTTTTAAATTTCCTTCCAAGAATTCTTGAACATGACTTTCGATATTTTTGGACTCAGTATTTGTAATATGGTTTCTAAGCATAGGTTTCTACCAATATACTTATGTGTTAGGCAATCGTATATTAGTCTATGAAGGTGAAAAATAGAATTACCTGGTGTGGTGTCAATTTCTCCCAATGGAATGCCTTCTTTTGGCTTTCGCGCGGAAATCTCTGCCTAATGGAAATCAATCTTAGTAGGTTTTAATAGGTTAATCATTACATCATGTTTTGGTCTGGACATTGTCAAATATTTAACTAGACTCACTCTTCTACGCACAGGGAGCACGGCATAAACAAATGACAAAACTGTAGAATCGGTAAGAAAACGGGCATGTTGGATTTTTTTTGTCAGTCGGTCTCCTTACGGGTTGCCCATCTATTGAGGCTCTGTGGAGGATAGAAGAGTAAACTAATAATAATAATAATAATTTATTTTGGTTCCATGAGATATACATGGTTATTCTCCGTAATTGATAGAATAAAAAATTAGTACGTCATTTCATAAAATTTAAAAAGAAAAAATATTGCTTAAAATAATAAAGGAAATTTTGTATAAGGAGATACTGGGTAGAAAATGAAACAGAAAAGCTTCCTACTCATACAAACAATTAAAATATTTTCTTTTTTTAGAAATATAGTAAAAAGAAAAATGGAAGAGAATGAAGAAGAGACGGCAGCCATAATTAAATCACTTCCGTATGAGCTTCCAACGTTCGATAATTGGAATAATATCGCAAAGATATACCATCCACTAATGGCTGGAAGTATTGATGGTACAGACATTATTCCACATGATCGAGCTGTTGTCAGAGCTATGAGATCAAAATATCAACCGAATAAAAAGGTCAAGTTCATTTTGTTCAAACATTTACTATATTTTTGTTTGTTTTAGATTATTCAGATTGAGACATTTGTTTGCTTACAAAGAAGTGTCGAGACATCATATGCCCAATCCACTTCAACCTCAGGAGTGTTGTTGTTTTTACAGCGACCTGTGAACGAGGTTGATGATTCGTGAACATCAGTTGGATAAAATACTCAAGCAAAGCTATTTTTGGTCATTTATTTTGGACGTGTTGTTAATAGGTCTGAAGTGAGATAAATATATGTATTTCAGGTTGTCGGCACTCCAGAGAAAACACTTATGGTAAGACATCTATCACCCGACACAACTGAACGCACGCTGAGCAAGGTATTTTCCAAATATGGTGATCTCGAGAAATGTCGACATATACGTGATGTAATATCTGGATTTAGTAAAAGATACGCGTTTGTGGAGTATAAACACGAAAGTGATGCTAGAAAAGCTTTACGAGAGTCGAAAGATCTTGTAATAGATGATAACCACGTGACTGTTGATTTTGAATGTGAGCGTTTGTTGCCTGGTTGGTTACCAAGACGATTTGGCGGTGGTTTCGGCGGTAAAAAGGAATCTGGACAGTTACGTTTCGGTGGAGTAGAAAGACCGTTCCGAAGACCCATTCCATTGAATTCAAAATCTTTTAAACAAAGTGCTAAGAGAGATTTTAACACGACTAATGATCGGTCAAGACAAAATAACTATACTAATAACCGTCAGACTAATTATTCGCATGACAGACCTGAAAGTCTTCCAAAGCGTCATCGGAGGTGATGTCATTGAAAGAACTAAAACCTTTGCGCGTCTTGATACAGGAATTAAAATACGTGTAAATATTATCTGCGGAGAAGCGCAATTTATCACCATCTTGAAATCGATTGGTTTCTGTCATCGGAAGATGCCGTTTAATTTAAAGATGGTGGTGGTCTTTCTCAGATATTATATAAAGCTATCGCGTGTAGACATCCGCGTGTCGCTATGTGCAAATCTAGACGTGATATAATTAAGCATTTTTAAAATAGGTCATTAGAAATAACAACAACCTTTTTGTTCTGAGATATCATTTTCTTATTAGACGTGCAGTAAATCACTCTTTCATGAGTAGGGATTTATTAATAATCCTGGCATACCCATTATCCTAGCACTTAGTTCTCATGTCTTTTAAGTCGCGTAATCACTTGTTTTGGCCAAAAAAACTAATTTGATCCCAAACACTATTTTGATCTCAAACTATTTATTATGCCAAATTAAAAGTGCCAAAATAAACAAAATAAAAAATTATCGTACGATTACTTTTCCTCCACTAGAACTTCCCCAATTTCTGTCGTTTTCCATATACCAATGCCGTATTTACATGTGCAACCGTAATCGTAACGTATCGATACGGTAACACACAATAAATTACCCTATTCTTACAAAGAAGGATCTGAGACACGGTGTTAGGGCACTTTACCCTGCAGTCGAAGACAAAAATCCAGGTATTTAGTAGGGGTGGGAGCTATCAAAGAAGGGGAGAACATAATATTTTACATATTACATTAGAAGATCCTTTAAAAAGTCAATGCATGCCCATAAACTTCTCGATTAGGACCGGAATGACTGTCCTTCCTCCAGCCGCCATTTATTTTCCTTCTCTTCGACCATTATCTCCTTTCTAAAATATAACAATATTATTGGCTTGCTCTTGTGGAGGTTGTAACCCTATACTTTCGATTTAAAGACGACTTTTTCGATTATCTCCTTTGTATTAACCCATTTGGTCCTGTGTCTTTATTACTAGTGCAGGTCTGGTAAGCGGGTGGATTCCATCCCCCCTTCCTTCCATCAGGATAGGCTACAAATCTAAAACTTGGCATCATGGTAACCCATTACAAAAGGAACATTTTTGTGTAAAAATCTTCTGTTGACGTCATCGGTTTTGGTACGATATTTTTATCGATTTTTCTTTAAAATGTTGCACGATTTTAAAATATCTGATTACTCGAGTTCTAGAAATGATTTTAAAGCCTGTTTTCAGATTCTGTTAGCTAAGTTAGTTCTTCATAACATACTTTCCGATTGTTTCTTTTTGTTTTATTCAAAAAAGTTAAAAATAGGAATCACCACCTCGTGAAAACTTGGTTACCACGGCAACGCAAATGCAAATTGGGAATTTTCTTTTACATTAATTGACCAATAAGAAGTTAGAATTAATTGAAAATATTATTTCGCTCAGCGGTTGTAGAGTATCAGTAGAAAAACCGCGAAGGGTTGATCCCCCTCCTAGGTCAATTATGGTTAAGCCAGTACTGTATCGATACGATTTCGTGACACTTTAGAAGGAGACAAAATTCACGGGAATTAGAAAATAGGACTTTCGGAACTGTAAACTTTAATTTTCAATATCTGTAAGGAAAGAAAGTTTCTGAGAATAATTCTGATTATGTCCTCCAAAAGTTGAGCTATTAAATCGATCATGTTACAAAATTTCCCAAAGGTGATTATGTGACTTTAAGATGCATGGTCAAAAGCTTTATTTTTTTAAATAAATCCCTGCTGGACGAAATTGATGAATGGTTTACATGCTTTAATTCTTTCGCAATATCTGGACATAGTTCTTTTAATCATAACAAACGCTTAATAAGCAATTTTAAGGCGGGTTTCCACACGAATTCTAATGAATGATGTATGATGATTGGTTGGAAGCGACGTCATTTAGAATTCGTGCGAACGAATTCGCTTAGTGGAGACTCGCTGTTATGTATGGAACATGCGATTGATTTTTTTTGAAGATGCGACTGATCTGTTTTGGCTCATATCTTGTCTATTTCGTTTAAAGGCCATCTTTTAGATTTCGTATGGATAAGCCTGAAACTCGTCCCCAGTGCATTTTGATTTTCCATCTCTCATAAACGTCAAGAAGGCCTGGGGGCGAGGTTATTTCATGTCATTTAATTTGGGATTGTCAAGAAATACGTGAAAACAAGACTGTCGTTGGTCAAAGTAGAAACTTGTTACAATGTAATAGCTTCCTTTTTGTGCAATCCAAAAGTCTTTTCAAGACACTAATGAAATAGAAAGCATTGCTGAATGAAATTACATGCTTTGCATTCACATTTCCTCATCTATCGGATGCATTTAGCGGAATGTAGACTTGTAGCCCATGTAAACCGAACCTTATTTATGGGGTAATGTGATTTAGCCTAATGATTTCGTTTCGCTTGTTGCGGCGAATTTAAATCATACGGGTTGAGTTTTGGATAAGTGTGCACGCTTGAAAATGAAATGGGATCATTCCGAAATAGTTTCTATCCGATAAGTGTGAATTGGCTTGTTTGTGCCGTGCATAATTTTATTAATTTATAAGTATGACTTAAAGTTGTAAGTACGACTTACCGTATTTCCTCCTATTCCCCCTAATTAGAATTAAATAAGCGCCCCCCTCGAATAAGCGCCACTTCTTCTTCAAAATAAAAATCTTAATAATAAAAACAAACTTCGAATCCATGCATATTCAGATGCGTTTATACACGTTTTTTTAAACAACAAATATGAAATTGGTATGACAACTGGCAATACGTAACAACACATATCTGTTGGTATGACAACTGGTAATACATAACAACACATATCTGTTGGTATGACAACTGGTAATACGTAACAACACATCTGTATTACATTCATTCGTTTACTTATGTTTTTCTTTTTTATTTTTCCAAAATTTTAAATAAGCGCCCCCCTCGAATAATCCATTACCATGAATACCAAACTCATTTGATGCAAAATCATTTGGTCTTATTACAAAACAAACTTGGTGCTGAAGAGCAAAGACATTTTCTCATCTCGCAAACCGAAGGTGATAGCAACAAATCAGACACGACCAACTGAAGCACATGTCCAAGAGAAATCACCCACGCCAACAGAATATCTGTTTGTTGGACGACTTTCTCTGACGCACAACAGTGCATATCTTAAAATCATAAACGAAAGTTTGCATCTAACTAAGGAGAGCACGTTCTCATACCTTTCCTCGATTTTAGCTGCAATCTTTTGTGCAACGTATTTGTTTCGGGTCCTTCACCACCGGTCAATGAAAAAACTAATGGGGTGAATGTCCCGTGTTCCGCATTCATAATACGATTGTTATAGGCTCTTTTCTTCTCTTTTTCGTGTTTCTCTAAAATTTTATCAACCGTCAATTGTTTTTGTGACTCGGCATTATCGTTTGTTAACCGAACATCGGAATAGGCATTTTGCGCAGGTCTCCATACTCCTCGAGCTCGTATATCCGGATGTGCGTTATCACCCGTGAGTCCGTCTAATCTTTCCCTTAAAGGGATTCTCATGTCAATAATTATCTTTTAATATGTTGTAAAGCTCAAAAACTGTCAAAGTTTGAGGTATTGGTTACTATAATTTCTTGAGTTATTTAAGAAAAAGGCTGTCAGCATTTTTTCTAACTTGCTTATGACATCACAAGTTTATAAAAAATACTGTAAAAAATACTGACCAGTAATTTACTGACTAAACTTCAAATCACGACAGCTCGAGAACGGAAAGAGATTTTTCAAAAATTCAGAAAGACTTGTTAATCAACCTTTTTAGCTCTACAACATATTAAAAGATAATTTTTGACATAAGAATCCCTTTAAGATAGGTTGCAGTTCGGGTTCTACTTCAACATCGATGTGGAGCGTTTTCAATAAATTTACCTCAAAATCTCTTACATTGTTTGGTCTTATAATGACAAATCCACCCCTTTTACAGTTTGTTGCGTGTGTGACACCACATCGAATTTCGGACTACAAGGGTATTTTCTAGGCATTCCACGTAAGGGTTTGTCGTAACGAATACAAATAGCATCTCTAAGTTCGCTTTTAAAGCAAAACCATGTTCTTACCTTAAGGGAAGAAATTTTGACGGGAATTTAATTTGGCGGTTGGCAAAATCGGCATATTTGGCGGGAATTTAATTTGGCGGTTGATAAATCTTTTTAA
>JAULBZ010005350.1:0-13523 GCA_032360805.1 Neoturris breviconis | reverse complement strand
AGAATCATTAACAGGAAATGCGTTAATGTATGATAATTTTATGCAACCAGAAAATAATTATTTCTTTTTCATGGTAGATTTGGTAGCATTATTAATTATTATACCGCAATGAAGAGTGGAATGAAGCATATTTTAAATAAATTAATCAATAATGAATAAATTATCATACATTAACGTATTTCGTGTTAATGAATTCTGATGTATATGTATTACATTAACTGGAGAAGTAAACAGACTAAGAGAGAAGATCGATCTTTGTCTGTAGATCAGGCTAACAGACAAATGTTCAACATGCTTTATCTTGCCCAAAGGGAGGATTTACAATCGGAAGGCACAACGAGATCAGAAATTTTACATCCAATATTCTAAAGGAAGTCTGTTCAGAAGTTAAACTCGAACCAACGCTGCAGCCACTAACTAGTGAAACCTTACTGAAATTAGCTATAACAACCGATTATGCACGAGCAGATGTAGCTGCGAGGGGATTTTAGAACAAAGGACAAATGTCAAATGCTGATGTAAGAATTTTCAATCCATTAGCCAAATGTCACTTAAACCAAAGCCTACAGTCAGCTCATCGAAAAAACAAAAATGAGAAAAAGAGACGATACAACGAAAGAGTCATCAATGTCGAACATGGAATATTCTCCCCATTAGTTTTTAGCTGTTTTGGTGGAATGACCAGAGAATGTTCTCGTTACTATTCCCTTTTAGCCGAAAAGATTTCCGGCAAACGAAATATATAAACCAAATCCCAGCTTTAACCCTTAGCAACTGAGTTGCTTATAAGAAAAAACGTTTTGGTTTCGACATTAGGTAAAAATCTTTTTGCGGCCGGCTCGAATTTAAGCGAACATTTTGGCGGCCGAATTCGAAATTTGGTGAACATTCCAGCGGCTGGCTTCGAAATTAGGCGAACGTTTCTGAATTCAAAATTAGGCGTCCATTCCGGCGCCTGATCTCAAAATTAGGCAAATATTTTCGGACTATAACGTTAAAATAACTGACCAGATTGTTGAATTTAAGGACCAATTTCGGATGGAATGCATTTGCGCCTGGCTTCGAAATTAGGCAAACATTCCGACGGCCGGCCTCGAAATTAGGCAGACTCGGACTCGGATGAATGAAAGTCCGGAGTTCTGACCCCAATTTCCCCTGATAAATCACACTGATCAAACCCAATTTGCATTTGATTCGAATTTCAGATTGATTCGTTGGCCCACCGATCAAACCTGCTCTCAATATGGCTTGTTTAGTGGGATCGGAGCGATTCGCTTGTTTGATTCGTTTTTTCCCCACCGATTAATCTGAATTTCTCCATTAACCCAAATGCCGAATGTTCTAGACATTCTACCAGCAAGTAAAAACAATCGAGGAAAGAAATAAAATAAACGAATATATTAATTTTTAAAGTTATCATTTTGAATAATTAACGTCCGTCGCATCGGTAACTGACGGTAACCAATGAAAACGAAAGTAAACAAAGCAAAATCAAGGCGACGTGAACGCGGTGTAACACATTAACAAATTGAGGGAGAAAAAATAGTTTTTGCATTGTTACAACCAATGGAGCAAGATGCTGAAGATATAGTAGGCTAAGAACAAGTCTTCGAGCGAGAGGTAGAGACATTGATAAAAAAATATTTATCTTTTAAGCCGTCATATTTATATATCTTTTAAGCTGTTTTTGTCACGTCAAAAACGCCGACTTACCTCGTCTATTCATATTCGTCTGGAGTAATGAAGACAACCTCACCGACCACTCCAAAAGTTGTTTGTTTCGCACAATGGAGTGTTCAGTTTGATTAGTCGACTTGGAATGCCGAATCATTACGAGATATTTCGCAAATTTTAACGAATTCTGACGCCACATACTTAAATGTGAAAAACTAGCACGGCAAGCCCCTAGAGGACGTAGAATCTTAGATCATCTTGCAAACTCGACAAATTATGTTGTTTCTAGCAGCCTAGTGAACACAGGCTTTGCCAAACAAAATGTAAGTTTTTTGTTGAAATTCCACGTTTTTGCTCAAATTCCACTTTGCATCAAATATTTATGTGACTACTTGTATACAGTGGATACGTAAAATAAGCCATAATCATTCTCCATTACCCACCACTCCCACTCCCCGCCCCTTAGACTAGTTTTAGTTGTTAGCATGCTAAATCCAGAAATCGGGAGCAAAATATTTATAACGACGTCATGCTAGTCTATCTCCAACCCTACATACAGTTGTAAGTTGTAAGGAGATGTTCGAAGAAACATCTAGTAGAGGAACTTGCTAGTACCTTATTCCTTTGCGCGTCTCATAATTTAGCGCCTCTAATCTTCGCACACCTGACTCTCGCGCCCGTTTTTTGCCCGTTATTCCCGTTTTTGCTTTTCATGCGCGAAAATAACTCCTTTAATTTTTGCGCCACCTTGAATGCGCGAAAATTATAGAAGTGCGAGAATTAAAAGGAATAAGATATCCATATTTAATATTGATAATACTGGACACATTTGGTTTGGCCATCATGCTGCTTGAATTTAGTTAGAAACGGTTGATTGTTTTCCCGTAGCTGCATTTTCGCCGTAACTGACATGTATCAACCGTGAGCTACCGTGTTTTTTGCACTAATTTAAACAACAGCCTTCCTATAGGATAATAACCTGAATGAATCATGGGACTTACTGGATTCCATATTTCCTCTTCCAACATTTTCAATGTTTGGAAGAGATTAATTGTCATCCATCCACTTGTTTTACAACTATATTTTTCACTCATATAAGCAATCTTCAAATTTAACGAGTAAAGGCTGATTGTACAACGGTATCGGAGGTGTTCTGTGGAATAGGCGTTCTTATTCTCTAGATAACGTATCGAAAGAACTGAAGAAATTAATCAGAGACAGAATTTTCCCCCTAAACACCAGCTTAAAACCAGATACCGCGGTCAATCGTACTTTATAACATGTACTCGTTAATTTTGTAATTTTCTTTTCCTATTAAGATGTGCAGAGGTGACGTCGCTTTCAATCAATTTAATGGCTTCATTTAGAATTTGTGCGAAATAATTTGCCTAGTGGAGATCCACCTTTAGAGATCCACCTTTACAATGTTGATTGTCTTGCTGATTTACGAGAGGATCAATTTCTGCATGAAACTGTGAATCCAAAGTTATTTATACTTCAATTTTATCATAACTATTAACATTAATACTCAGTTGGCAAAAGCTTGTTCAAAGTCCGCAGTAAAGACGCTAGAACAACATCGTTCGACGTTATTCTAGCGATATACTGCAGACTTTGAACAAGCTTTGGTCCACTGGGTAGTGGTGTCTCATCATGTAGGTACGAATTATAATACAATCTACGGAAAACCATTGGATGCTGTTCAGATATATTTAAGACAAGGTGAAATTCGTTTAAAAATTCAGAATTTCAACTTCTCTAGGAACTTCTTGTGGTCGTTTTCTGCATTATGTTTTTAAATGCTTGTCAAAATTCGCAAATTTTCCAATAATTTTTTCCCGAAATTTTGATGGAAAAATTGTTTGGGTAGTTTCGTAAATCACTGGATCCTGAGATAACATTTGGCATGTACCGAGCCTGAATATTACTTCAAAGTTGAAAACTATGCTAAAAACACTCCCACACAGGTGAATGTCCCCCATTTGAAATTTATTATGGTAGAAAGGCTTTAAGGCGGATCTCCACGAGGCGAATTTGTTAGTGCGAAAATATTTTTTTTCGTGACGACACATGCGCAATAGCGTATTTCCTAAAAATAAACCATGGATGTAGCAAATTTTTTGTTAAGCGCGAACAGCGACTTCTTCAGAAACGTTAATTTTTAAAAAAAATCAAAAAAACTAGTCAGTTTCAAAAAATATGACAGCAACTTGGTAATTTTTTTAAAAACAAAAACTTTGAGATCAGTTTCGAAACAATATGACAAGCAGTGGTTATAAGGTGAAAACTATGAGATTGACAAGGAATTAAATCTTTGTCTGCGATGCAAATAAAAAAGCACACAATTTCTTGAAACAAATATTGTAACTTTTTCGCCGTCATATTTATTTCTATGTTAGTTTATAAATTTTGGCGCTTTTAGAACTTCTAGTGGAGATAAAAAAATATTGAATCCGCCGCGAAGGTTTGTTCACGAACGAATTCGCCTTGTGGCGGTCCGCCTTTAGAAAAGGAGTATAAAGCTGGATTTCCATTAGCGGAAAATTCCGCGCGGAATCCAAAAGAAGTCATTCCATTGGTAGAAATTGACATCACACGTCAATTTCTACTAATGGAATGTCTTCATTTGGATTCCGCGCGGAATTTTACGCCAATGGAAAACAACCTTAATGAAAAGAGAACAATTAATAAATGTTGTAATCTTGAATATTTATTTACAACCAATCACAAGAGGGCATGTTGAAGATTAACCAATCACAAGGGAGCATGTTGAAGGTGAATTAAGCCTCTGTTTCCTTATGAGCACATTCTCGTGTGCAAGTGCTCAATGCTCTATAACATGCAAAATCTTTGCAATCTTTTACTTCGCCACACTATGAAAAACAAGAAATAAACTAAATATTTTCATTCACGTACATGTGTGCTTATTATTACGTTTGTATAGGAACTGTTGAAACACTCCAAGTTTGTTAATCTAGATAAATTCGGGGACAATCGGAAAATCTGGAACTTAAAAAGCTTTACCGGAATTTTAAAATAAAAATCCCATTTTGACTGTAACAGTCTTTATTTAAACGCTGAATAATTATACACTGGTTTCAATTACTATATTTTTTTGATAATATTTCAAAAGTAGTGAAGACATCATACATTACTCATTGGTAAGCGACGCCTATTCTACGTCGATATGACGTAAAAACGACAGCATCTTTTTTATGATATTGAGACAATGAAGGCTAGCCTGAGTTTCAGTCCCTAACTACGACAAGTAGGGACTGGAACTCAGGCTAATGAAGGCCGGCAAAGTCTTTTTCTCTAAGAAAGTCATTGTCTGCAATTTGCACCCTTTATTTTTCAACCATCCTAGCCTAAGCACTAGCCTAAGCACGTTCGCTAAGGTGGCTTTCCATTAGGCTGAAAGCCAAAAGAAGATTTCTTCATGAAAGAGATTTTATACAACATCAGAAAAAAACTTCTATCACAGCAAGCTTCCTCACAAACACAAATAAAAAAAACTTAAAAATGTGAGTATGAATGTATGTCGCCAAAACACAAACATACTAATTTTGTGTGAACACTGCACGAATATAGAGGTCTGATAACGAGGTTATCTATTCCACGACTTGAGCAAAGTGCGGTAGAAGCAGGCATTTATCCTCCCGCTCTTGTCGCCTGGAAGTTGAAAATTTCAACTTCCTTGGTGGTCGGCACGGGCTAAACGGGCTAATTAGAAATCGAGCTTAACTTCTAAAGCCATTCAATGACTTCAATACCGAGTAAACTTCTAAAGCCACCCGTGAACTTGAGTAACACTCCTGACTAAACGTTTAACGACGGCTTGTGTAACGTATTATTCTGATATCATTCGATGACTTTAGCAACCAACTACTTAACTCCTTCTTTCCGCCTATTGGAGATAGATGAATCTTTAAACTGGCTAGCTTGATCAATTTCTTCTGTTTGAACATCACTGCGCATGCGATGTAGGAATCAAACTCCTGGTATTTTCAAATACTGAGTTTTGGATGTTTGTGTATAGGCCGAACTATTCTTGCTATAAAGGTAAGCTATAATCATTGTGAATCGAGTTATTAGGTTCGAAATATTTTGCTATCATAATTGAGACTTTCTACAGAATTCTTACCTTTGGCGTACATTCTAGAAAACATTTATTGAATTCAACTTTACACTCTTGTACGTCTTTCGTTTTCTCACATTCTAAGCGAGTGTCTTTACACTAAAATATACAAAATGTTGTTTAGCATTTCATGTTTTTATAGTAGAGTGCAACGGCGTTGAAACAACGTTAAACTTTTTTTTCATTATTTTAGTTAAACATTGATTCGATGTCAGTTCTTATTGAGTTGGCATTATTTTATTTTTTTTAAAAAAATCTTTTAATTGCGCATCAACATCACTTTTTACGCCATGCTCTCTCCTCTCACAGCTAGTCTTAGCTATTATTTGTACCAAATACCTATAACATTCTGGACAAGTATCAATGTCGCATTTATAACTGGACTTGTTAGCAATAATCTCAATTATTTGGCAAGAATACTTCGAACTTGGCGTTTCCACAGCGTAGAACATCACCACATACGGTCTCCCGCGCATAAAAAGAGAGGGAAAAGGGATAATAGGAAGGGACGAGGTAGGCGTTCCCTTCCTGATAGTTCTAAGCTGGTAGAATGATACTGTGCACTTTCTACATTTCAAGAAACTGCAAATTATAGCTTTAAAATTCAAGGTTTTGAAAATGGCTTGAAGTTAGCGAAAGAGAACATTGCACATGTTCACGTGCGCAAAAAGATTTATTTTTTCTTCCTTGACGTTGTTTTTTTCTGCTAGAGTAACAAGATAGCCACAGTAATCAGCAGGAGTAGTGCAAAATTAATGGAAAATCCGGTATAACTGAATTTTAAATTCAAGTACGCCGGAATTTTCATAACACGCGCACTGTGTATTGGTAATATCTAGCAGTCTGTCACACCGAGTATGAAACTGAGAATCACAAATAAGATAAAAACAAAATAAAATTTAATTAACTTACGGTCGGTTCACCTACTCCTTCCACTAAATTAAAACAAAATATGACTTTAGTTGCAAGTATTATTTAAGTTAATTTATAGAACTTAGATCGGAAAATTCCGAACGCGTTGAATTAGTTCGACGACTGAAACAAAATTACTTAATTTTGATCGTAGCAGACATTACTTGAGGTAATTTTAGCGACTTGTAAATAAGTCTACCTGCATAGACCTTTGTTTGTATAGTCTGATGAAACCAAATTGATTATGTTATCCCTAAGGCCAGAAAAGGAGAATATAAACAAAGACACATACAGTTTTGTCACACTACGTATAGCTTGAAAGACTTATTGGTCAACGTGTACCCAAACTGGTAATTTCATTGTTCAACGCGTACCCAAACTGGTAACTTTTCATTTTTTCGATGCCAATGAAAAATATTCAGTATTTACAGGTTCAGAATATCGGACCAAGGTACAAAGACCGATAATAGTTCTCAATCAAGTTTGTAGATAGGTTATATGAAGTTTGGATTAAACTGGTATACCTTTTACCCCACAGGCAATAACAATTAAGAAAATGAAAACAGCAAGCTTCATATTGATAGTTGGTCTGTCGATATTAAATCAGCTACTGGCGAAATTATGATACAACTAGACTATAAATAGTGATATAGTTAATAGCATAACCTCGCTAACCAGTTTAGGTCAGAACAACAACAAACATTCTGACAATAAACAGCAACTTCTGTATTACAACATCATATACGGTCGGTTTCTAACAAAAAAGACCGCAAAAACAACCAATAGAATAAAAATGAATTAGCTTTTCTTCTGGGTTATTAAATCACCTAGGAATAAGCAACCTAATCAAATATATTAATTCGCTGACGCATATATGCCAATTACCGGTTTTCTACAGCACCAGGTGCCGACGCTTACTTTGGCACAGAGATTTTATCTATAATCTCTTTTCTATTAAATAATTAGAGTTCATAGCTCAAAAATCATATTTTACAATGTTTTGTTAATAACTGTTTGCTTGACGAGAAAATAGCAATCGATGTTTTTGTATATCCATGACAACGTTTACTGGTATATACAATAACCAATGGGACAATTGATGTTTTGCACTAAAATTCAAACAACAGCCTACCTAGGCTAGTGAATAATTGATGACAATTCATTTTCTGTGTCACATATTGGTTGCTAAAATAACTCCAGTGGGTACACGACGTCAAAACAACAACGAAACAACGTCAATATGACGTTTCGACGCTGTTACGACGTAGTGTACTGTCAGTGAATCGATTGTTCCCAACCGGCAAAAACCTGTTCAAAGTCAGCAAAATAACGTTAGAACAACGTTCTTTGAACGTTGTTCTAACGTTATATTTCTGACTTTGAACAGGTTTTTGCCGGCTGGGTTATATTGCAAAAAATTAATTGCTTGTTTATCAACTAATATATCTTACACTCGCAAAGCGAACTTAAAATTAAACGAGTAGAGCGACAATACAACGACTTTCTCTACATACAAACCAGAAACCAAAGTAAGTACTAGCTACTAGTGTGTTTTATGTTGTAGGTAGATGTCATATGCAATCTACAGAGCCATTGACCTGTGTACTTGGGTAGTTTTGTAAATTTCCTCATTGTTGGATCCTATCCATATCCATTTAGCATGGATTACCATGTTTGACGATAATTTCAAAGCTGAAAACTACTCAAACAAAACTCCAGGTGATGTCCGGCAGTACTATTCATAGGCTTGATAAGAAATAAATTCCTCACATAAAGTAAAGATATTATTCATGGTATAAAGGTGTTTGTAAAGAGTGTAATGAGTACAAATTAACGGACACTGTAATTACAGAGACCACTAATTAACGGACAAAAGTCCTTACACCGGCGAAAGTCCTAATAAACACTTCCAGAAAGTGAACAAAAATTTCTGAACGAAAGGAGTATTTCCCCTAAAGAACTCCCCCAATTTGCGGACACAAGTTCAAATTGAAAATCACTACATACATGTTACATTTGTTATACATGAGATAGTAGCTATTTTCTTCTCTTTCCCTGCTTTTCTTGTAAATTAAGTGATAAGTATCCAATTTTAAAATGTTAGCTATTTTAATTTGTTGTTATAGGCTGTATCTGGTAATAAATAGATCATTATTGGGGCAAAACTGACCAACTTTCTAAAAGGCGGACACCTCTAATTAGCGGACAAGAACTTTTGGTGCACTCTAATTAGAGAGTCAATTTTTAATTAATTAATTAAAACAAATAATAAATGCTATATATTCTTGATTATTTATGTAATATAACGTAACAATCCATAATTAGCAACCAATCAAAAGATCGCATGATGAAGATTAACTAATCCCTAATGTTATAGGTTGATTCGGCGTCGTAGTCTTGTGACCACAGTCACGTGTGCAATTGCTCAATTCCCTCTGACACAATCGTCCTTCCCACCATCGAGTTACTCCTGCTCTACATTTCCGGTAAGTACCACCACACTATCAATAAAGAACTAAATATTTACACTTATTTATACAGCCTTGCTCATTCCTAACTGGACTGGTACGTTTCTCAGAGAGCTACAGTGGCTATATGATAAAATCGGGGATAATCTGGATATCGGAATTTAAAAACCGTACATGAATGTTAAAATGGAAATCCCGTTTTGATTGTAAAGGTCTGAATAGACCAGACCCTACAAAAACTGAACCTGAATAAACTGGACCATATAAAAAGTGGACCTTGGATAAACCGGACTATAGAAAAACCGAACCCCTAAAAAAACGGACCCTATAAAAATCAGACTTGATAATAATAAAATCAAGATCAGATACATGTAATATAATATAAAGTCAAAACCATATGTACATAGTTTCTCCTTTGCAATTTCCGTACGACTTTTTAAGTTTCGATTTTCCAGTTATCCCCGATTCTATTATCTGTAGTAGGTTTGTCGAAATTGAGTGAAGTTTGTAAGTGTAGCGCTTATGGACTAGCATGTCATCGCTCTATGAATCACATGGCACCCATGATTCTCTCGCTGGTAAAATTTCAATTTAATGAGTATAACTTAATAGTAACTACCTATGTGATACCTTTAAATAAAGCAGCACGTTAAGTTCCGCATGATGCGTTAAACCTGCTTTGATGCATTTTTAAATGCCTTTTTGGCTGGCTTTTAAACGGGTCATGGTGATCCTAGAGTAGACAGATGTGTATTTTTAACCTACTTCATATTTCAAGAAACCTCAAAAGCCTTCCAAGGCATGTATATGTATTTAAACATAGCGCTATATAATGACCCTTAAAAACTTGATGCAGAATGAAACAACACCAAATTTTTTTATTAGCACTCGGACCATCAAGGATTTTAATATCATTGAGTCCATTGAATCAACAAATCTATTGTAGAAGAAGGATAGGGAAAATAGATTTTTCAATATTATTCAACAATGGCAAATAATCGATAAAAATATATCCTTCTCTAATGTCACCATGTTTTTAGGTATTAGAACGGATAGTTAATAGGAATGGGCGTCAATTTTGACGTAGGCGTTATTTGCAACATTTACGATATCTGAAAAATTTCTGTTATAACTGGAAGTAACTTTAATTTTGGTTCTGAAATTAAATTTCATTTATTTAAATAAGTTTTTGGTCTGGTCTTGATAATATTAACGTAATTGGGGTCCGGTTTTTGTAGGGTCCGATTTATTCAGGATCCATTTTTTATTGGGTCCGGTTTTCATTGGGATCCGGGTCTGGGTCCGGGTCCGGTAATCAGATGATGCCTTGAATAAAATGCTGCATAACTTCACACATTCATCATTACTCCACATGCGATGTAGACCAATCTATTTGTGCAAAAATCTATAAACGCAGGCTTTAATCATTGTGAATCAATAAAGGAAGTTACTTAGTTTTAGAAAATTATGTTCATAATTGATACTCAGGTGAGTTAAGACCAGTCCAAACTTCTCATAAAACGCACACTTGCGTTACTACAAAATGACGATTTTGGTGTTAAAGAATTTGATATCAAGTTACCTGTCAATACTTTAACAAGATTGAATTTGTCCGGTTTTATTAACGAAAATGTCTTATTTTGATGACGTCATAACTACATCACATATCGAAAATATGCATTTAGGGGCGTTGCAATTGTTCAAATTTAATAAAAATTTCCAACAACTCACAAAATTGCCAGATCCAACATTTAAAATAATTTTTAAAAAATAATGATGTCATCATTTATTTGTAAGTAGCAGTTTTCTCTAAAAAATTTCGATGTTAGTAAAAGTTTCTTTTTAAATTTTGATAAAGAGTTTACCGCAGATATAATTTACATTTTTTTTACAAAATTTTATCAAATTTAAATAATTGCAACGCCCCTAAATTCATTTTTTCGATTTGTAACGCTACTGTGATGTCATCAAAATGAGACATTTTCCTTAATAAAATCAGACAAAATCAATTTTGCTTTTAATTTAATACCTTTAACCTTTGTAAGTAACTTGAAATCGAAGTATCAAAATTTTGCTAGTGAACATAGTGGTACACCCACGCTCCGCAACCCTTAATTAACGAGTACTTTATTTTGATAGTGCAAATTATGTACAAAAACCTCAACATATTTTTATTCTACCGGATTCTTACCTCTTTTCCGCATATAATAAAACACCTCCGGTATTCACCTTTACAGATTTCTGTGTCTCTCGTTTTCACACATTCTAAATAAGTGTCTTTACACTAAAATATACAAAATTAAGTTTATATACATTCCATGTTCCTATAACAGAGAGCAACGTTGAAATATTTACATTATTTCCACATTGATTCGATGTCGATGCCTTTTGAGTTTCGTATTATTATTGTTTTAATCTTTTTATCGCGCATTTTAATCGTCATTCATGCTGTCTCATAGTTAGTCTTGTTATTTGCACAAAGAACTATTACATTTTGCACAGGTATCAATGTCTATTATAGATGTCAAATTTTAAAAATTTGCCAGAACACCTTGTCTGAACAAAAATAGGGTCTTGCTTTAGCTCATGTCTCGAATTAATTGAAGATATACCTTAGGGTTCCAACTTAGGTCCCTTAATATTTAATATTTTCATTAATGATCTCTTGTCCTTTATGCAAAAGATATACATTTTGTAAATTCGCTGACGCAACACTTCATATCCGTGTTCCTCATCAACCGAAGACGTTATATTAAGTTATATTAATAATACCAGTTGAAGCAACCATAAACCAATCTGACTCTGTAAAGTTACTGGGTGTCACAGATAAGAACTTCTCTCATTTGGTACACATGTCAGCGATCTTTGTCTTCGCATAGCTACAATATTTTTTACTTTTAACTAAGTTACTTATATAATTCATTCATACGGTCTTATTGTAAATACAGATATGGATGTTCAGCGATCGTACAACCAGGTTTATAGTGTTCAGAAACGAACATTAAGGGCATAATATATACATAATATTATCGGATGCTCAAATTGATGGCAGCGTTAAAATCCATATTCTAAATATTCGCTGTCATTTAATCGACATTTACAAGAATCTGCAAGATTTAAATCTCTTTCTTATGAGAGAGCTTTTTGTTTTTAAACCGACCCCATATGATTTTAGAAGTCCAGACTTACTTCGAACTTCTTCGAAAAATTCAAATGTGCCGAATTTTTCGTAACTCTCACAGCATGAGGGACACTCACTGAATATCGAATAATTCCGTGCGCAGATTGTGTATCACCTCTGTAAATGGACTATGTACATTCGTATAGTGACACATTTTGTAGACGGTCACGCCGTGTAGAAGACTGAGTATCAAAGAATAAATATAATTTAATCAACTTACGGTTGGTTCAGTTACTCCTAAATTGAAATAAAATATGAATTTAATCACAAGTATCAATTAAATTTATTTATTGAATTTCGTCAGAAAATTTTGAACACGTTGGATTAGTTTTAGAATGTGATATAGTCGTTTGTGTAGGCTTAATCCAAAAACTGGGAAATTAACCTTAGATAATTGGAAAATCGGTCCAGAATAATAGTTCTGGACCAAGTTTACAAACGTAAGTTAACTTTTATGAACGTTGAATCAGAGAAATCAGTTTACCTTTTACACCACAAGCAATAACAATTACATCATAACTAACCAATAGCAGAAAATTTATACTATTTATGTTATGATACAAAGCTGTAACCTCCTCGGCGTGCTAGCTAACGTCATTTTATACTTATTCGTTGGAATAGCACGATGAAACCAAACTGAGTATCATATAAGAGAATTTAAACAAAGACAGCGATAGAATCACATACTATTTTGGTTGGACTATGTATCGTTAGGAAGACTAGGTCGACGTGTACTCATACTGGTGATTTCCGCACAAACGTAAGTTAATTTTTATGAACGTTGAATCAGAGAAATCAGTTTACCTTTTACACCACAAGCAATAACAATTAAAAAAATGGTAACGGCAAGCTTCATCTTGATAGTTGGTCTGTCAATATTAAATCAGGTACTGGTGAAAGTTACAACTAGACTATAAATAAAGATGCAGTATATACTATATAAATAGAGATGTATATAATAACAACCTAATTAACCCGTTCATTTAATCAAAACAAATATTATTTTATTGACTATAAACAACGACGTCTATTTTGCAACGTCATAAACGGTCGACTTCGAACCAAAAACAACAATAAAAACAATCAATAAATTAAGAGTTAATCAAAGAATCAATTAATTTACGCAATATTACGTCATTAGTTTTCTTCG
>JAULBZ010005349.1:0-13524 GCA_032360805.1 Neoturris breviconis | reverse complement strand
CCTCGCTTATTCCAATCTCACACTTATTAAATTTAGAAGAATATCCAACCCCCGCTTATTCTTACCCCCTCCACCCCCCTCCCCGTTTATTTGATACTGCAGAGTACATTACCTGAGAATGGTGTTTCAGACTTTTATTTGTAATTCCAAAAGTCTCATTTAAGTTATAGTTAGTTCTTTTGGGTTAGACAAGCTTGTATAAACAAAGTTTCTTCCAATAGTTTCCCATGAGTTGTTTTGGTGATATATATATAATATTCATATAGCTTATAGTTAGCCATTCCTTTGGGTTAGACAAGCTCGTATAAAGTTAGTTTCTTCCGATATATGAAAGTTATACTCTTTCTAATGGAAAACAAGGTTTAAGCAACATTAAGGGTGCCATATCGATGCTGCTTTAATTGCATAATTTGAGGCCAGATGACATTAAAATTCCTACCTCCTTCCATTTCTTCGTATACAAAATCAACATTTCTACGTGGCGCATGTGAAAGTTAAGTGCGTATACAAATAATCTATTTTATTCCTCGTATATATTTGTAACGTAAGCTGACGTGTTCTGGTTAGAGTATGAAGTTAAATGAATAAATCTGATCAAAACACATCTCCAATATCAACAAGAAGGTGCATTAATATATTTGTATGTAATAAACATTTACCATTGAATAATTCGCAGTAGGGTAGTTTTTGAAAGATGGAGTCACTAATGTGACCTTTATTATACACTTATTAAGATGGAAATTGCTCTGTTTACATATCCGGTTGTACTCGCTTGCTGGTATGTCCGATAGAATTAGCATCTCGAAATTAGCACTTGTTAATTAGCCTTTATACGTTCTTAGAATTGACTTAGTACGGGGTGTATGACATTTAAGTTCCGATTTCTCGATTATTCTCTATATTATAGCCGCGGTAGCTCATGCACGATTCTGATCTAAGCACTTACTTATAGTAATAAGACAGTTTGACTCAACATATTACTCAACCTGAAAATCTACGTGCCCATGTAGCTCCATATAGTAAAGTAAGTAAGTAAGTAAAAGGTATATTTCAGGGCTTATCCACGTACAATAGTGGCTCTTCATCCCGTATAAAATAAATATATAAGAATAAAAATAATATAAAATTTAAAATTAGTTTCATATATAGACTTAAATGGAGTTATCCCAGTCTTTTGTGCTGTTCTAAACTTGATCCTGGTATATACCCTTCCATTCAATGACTAAACTACTACTTTCGAGATAAGATCTCAATATAATTAAATTAAGCAGTAGATTGTTACTCAACAAAAACTTACCCAAAGTCAGCAGTAAACACGTCGAACGACGTTGTTCTAGCGCTATTACTGCTGACTTTGGGCAGGTTTTTGCCCACTGTGCCTTAATTGCTACATCGTACCGAAAATACCAATCTATTGCAATCTCGTACACATAACACAATTCTTTGCAGTTTAGCTCTAACTATGTTATATTTCTGTCTCTCTTTGAATCTACTAAAAAGTATAATACATCGTGATCTAACAAAAGACTCGATGTCATGATGAGGCTGAGATACTTTCTCAAGAAGATCTGTTTTGTCACGTATGAGCAAACAATTTACCTCATCAAATAATCTCAATCTTCATGAGGAGCCATCTTCAAATTACATATAAATACAAATACTGCAAAATCGTGAATATTTTAGTCTTGTGCTTCGTACAGTTTTGTTAAGCCCTGTGCTTAATACAGTTTTGTTAGAAGGTCAATAGAATCGTGCGACAATTTTAAAGTATTGTATCAGAGTATCAAAGTCAAGAAATAATTTAAATAACTAATAAAAATTCCTTAAAGATAATCTGTTTTATATCATTTTTAAAATATTACCAGCTACATGGTCTTGTCACGTGACTAGTTGACTAAATTAGTAAACTGGCTATTAGCATTGATCTAAGTATTGATTACACATAAATATAATAGACCTTATAGAACTTTATTTGAGGCTGTTAAGGTAAATATTATACGATTTATATTACAGCAAAGTAACAGTTTCTATGTAAAACAATTTTACTAGATTCCCTCTTTTTACCTTCTTTTCTTGTTCTTACCAATTTAGACATAAACTAGAAGCCGAATCGGCTTTAAAATCACACCACTGGCACCGATCACACCATGTATGTAGAAAATCGTTATGATGTAACTATGACGTCAGCACATGGTGCCATTATGCTTTCAAGTTTCTTTTGGTGTCATAGGCGGTCAAGTGACCAAGTATGAAGTTGAATCAAAACTTGTTTTTACCTTTTCTAGATCTTCATCCCTCTCCTGATAGAAAGATATAAACCTCAATCAGCCTTATTTACTCTGAAACATGGCCGGAACCGGAACCACTTTACAGAGGAACAGGTGGACGGAAAAAATCTATATTTTTCAAAAAACTATAAAAAACTACAGAAAATTGATAAAAACAAACAAACTATTCTTTAAGTTTTCTACGAACTAGCTGCTTGTGGATCTTTGGTTCATGCAGGAAATAAACATAAGGTATCTCAATCCCTCCACCAAGAACCCAAGGCGACGAGTACGTAGAGACGGAAGGTGAAGGCGAAAATGAAAATCATGCCAGTACAGTCAATGAAGAAAGTGACTGATCTTATTATTTGTTATGTGAAATATATGTATACGGTATTTTCCCTAATACTTTCTTGCTAATAGTTCCCATAATTACTGTTTCCCCATATTCCTGATTCCCCCAGTGGGCACAAGACGTCGGATCCGATCGTTGATCCGACGCCGTGTGCGTGGATGGCTGTTTCCCTGTTCCACTGTTTCCTCCTTTTCTCTCCTGGTCTCCTCACTTTCCGTTATCTCCTCACTTTCTGTTATTTCCTTGAACCAAGAAAGTACATTTCTGGCACTTTAACCTTTCTGATAACACATCCTTACCTCTCTAATTTCATTATCATGGCTTACATCTACATCACCAATATTAAAGAGAAATCGAACTGCTGCACCTTTTGATACCACGTGAGGACTACGGAACATTTTCGTCGTCTTTACCCTGTATATGTATCTGTCAAACTCTCATACATATAAGCCAAGAAATATCTCTAAACTATTTATTCTACTATGGAAGAAAGTATTTTAGGTTCAAAATCTCACGTCAATTACCTCATTTTGAAACTGTTTCATAGAGAACTTGATTTTAAACGATCTTAAAAATAATGAAGATACTATTGTGGTTTTACAGAATGTTTTGATGTAAAGTTGTGACTCTTAATTAATAATAATCACCAATTTAAAATTTGTCGAGTATAGTAATGAGTCAACGATCTTTCAATTGATTGGTTTCATCGTACGGAACAGCCAATCAATTGCAAGCTCGTTGACATACTACTCATCAATGTTAGTACTTCTCAAGTACTTCATTAGTACTTTATCAAGTGTAATTCAAAACCATGAAAGTTGTAATCTATTCCTTAGATTATAATGGAACTATATTTTAAATCCTTGCATACTTTTTGCCATGGTAACGAATTGCGGTTGAACAGGCTATGTACATGTGTGAATTACAATATTATTACTCAAACAATTTCCTCATTGACCAATCAATTTAGAGTACTTCCGCAAGCTTTTAATAAATTGTCAGACGTACATAACTTGTTCAACCAATCTCTCAATAATTTGTCAGCAATTTGTTTAAAAAGTTCTTCGATTGTAAACATTGCTTTCTGTAACCGCAACCTTGTTTATTTTGTTGAAACAATGTTTGCACTTTATGATAACTTTTATAAGAACCTCCCTCTGTCAATATATGCGAAACAAATGGGAAATGTTACCATCACGCTTTTCATAATATTTGCTGTAAAAATATTAAAGTAACAGTAACGCCCTTTGCATTGAGAATAAAGTTGTATTATGGCGGATTTTCATTAGTCGAATTCGTTCGCGCAAATTCTAAATTAAAATTGAAAACGACGTCACCTAACAGCTGACGTCACTTTCAACCAAAATGTATTGATTTCACTTAGAATTCGCGTGGACGAACTCTCCCAGTAGAAATCCTCCTTTAGAATAATCAAAATGTCAAAATTAAAATATGCACAGAAGAATGCTTGGTCAGCAATCTTACAAGTGATCGTGTTCTTGTTACCAAAACCAATCAAACGCAAGATTATGGAGATAACGCCCTTCTTCGCAGGGTTTAAGGGACACTTTTTACCCTTACAATCTGTTGTTGATTAACAATTAATTAGCCTTGATGTTTTGATTGGTCGAAAAAAACTCAAAACTCAAAAAACAGGAAGTTCCAAACAATGAAAAGTCTATTTCTGGAAACACACGGAAAAGTTGTAAACGCGTCTTTAATTTAGACAATTTTGATTACCTTTCCTGTTCTATATATATTCGAATTTTATACACATATTATATGAAACAGTTGCAAATAATTTAACTTCATGTGATATTTCTAATTATTTAAACAACTGAAATTAGCAGAGATAAGTTAAAACAGAATGGTCTACCCACTCTTAATATTTAACTTAGCATGTTACCTTATAAAAGAACGATTGGAAAATGAATCCTGTATATAGTCAAATAATGTCATTCATTTCAAATAAAAGCGTGTATTAGTAGTGTACATCTAGGTTTTTATTTCCTTACTACTTTCCAGCCAGCGGGAAATTCATAGGGTTGGACGACTTCAAAGTAATGTTGAGTACACGTCGATATGACAGTCAACGTCAATGCGTCGGCACAATGCGTCTAGTTCTTCATACATATTAGTCAGTTTACTGTACTGTAATTCTACTCTGAAAGATCTCTTCATTGTGTGATTGTAAAATATCTGGACGTTGACCTTTCCGCCAAAAAATACCTTTAAAATCAGGGCGCAAGTTTTTAGCAAAATGCTCTGGAACTATAGGGTTAGCCCCAGTCCTTAGCTAGTTACTACCCGGTATTGGTTAAAGAATAGGAACTCAGTCTATAAAACTATTGATGCATGCACCTCAATCTAAGGGGCGTCTCCTCTCTTGACATTTACAGAAAGAAAGAAGAAGCTCTGGGGTCGAGATTGATGACGTATGTAAAGTTTCTGCGTCATCACAGTTGTGATAACCAATTTCATATGCATTTTTAAATAATAAGCAAATGTTACGCAAATGTTGCGCAAATCCTAAGTTGTGAATTGATGTGATTTGAAACATAAACTACTAATTTGTCGCCAATGTTATAACTTTGGTGACCCTACAGTCAAGTAGTATTTAAAGTTAAGTGGTATGTTAAAGTTAAAGTTATTGAATTTACTTTAATTTCGTTTTGTCTGTGAAATATATATCATATCATACTATATCATAAATATATCGAGTTTTTATAGAGAACATTAAATTCGGTCCCTGAGAGTTTCTTATTTACAGCGGAATCAGTTTTCCCAACGCTCTAGAGTCTTTACTGCGGACTTTAAACAGGTTTTTTCCCACTGGACCGTTCCTAATATTTACAATGAAATTCAAGTTATTCATATAACATTATTATGAGGGACTGTTACCATGGTTACCTCTTGAAGTGATCACTATATTCCATTACGTCAAAACGGTTTAATTATAAGTTCCTTAATAAAATTACCAATTTGAACCTGCCCAGTTGGCAAAAATTTGTTCAAATGTCCGCCGTAAAGACCCTAGAACAACACTACTTTACTGCTGACTTTGAACAAGTTTTTTGCGCTGGGTTTCTTCTAAGTTTCTAAATTGTTACCTGGATTTTGTTGAGTTATCTGTATGATACTTACTTCTCTACTCTCGGTCCGCACTATTATAGCATTAGTTATGGTGCGCATACGATGTAAATATAGAAATCCCGGAATTTTCAAATATACAAAGAATATATAGACCGAAGTGTTTTGACCAAAGTACATAAACATAGATCAACATCAAGATCAGTTCTTGGCAAGGTGTAGATATTTGACAAAATAAAAAGAGCTAATATAAAAACTATGACGTCAACAACGCAAGCTCGTCCCCAGCCTCTTTTGATTTGTCAAAAGGGGCTGGGGACGAGCTTGGTCAACAACGGCCACGATGACGGTATTGACGCATTAAAACAAATCAGATTTGAGTGCATGTGAATCATATTTTCATAATACTAGAAATATCCCCAAAATGAAAAGTTCTTCTCCGCTTATCTACTTTTGAAAAAGACATAAAGAAATAGGAATGAGCTTGTTTGAAATTATTTTTCTACTCTGTGTGTTCATCAATGCAGTTATTTTTTATGCTTGTCGAATCATGTGTGCAGTATCATATATAATCATATCATCATATATAATTTATTATAATTTATATAAACTTAAGCAATTGTTGGCATAATATGACCTGTTTGAAATATGTAGCTAGCAGATCTAACTTATGATTACTACTGATAAAGTCGTGAATTGTTCAGAACTTTCAAGCTTACTTACCTACTATATTAAATATGTATATTCATATACAAATGTTAAAGCAGAACCCAACATTTAATTTATTCGTGGTCACAAAGCAAAGGGAGAAGGTATCTATAATTTAAGGTCAAAATATAATTATCCCCTTCTTTTGACTCTATCACATTTATTTCAATGTCAAAATACATTGTCCAAACGCCAAATAGCAACAACGTCGTTCGACATTCTTCTAGCGTCTTTACTGAGGACGTTGAACCAGGTTTTCAACAATGGGAGAATACACATGCATTACAGAAGCAACGAGAAAATGCGTTCATCAGACATGAGATATGATTGAATACAACAATGCAAACCGTGTATAAGACTCCCATATTTTTCAGAATGAAGGGTTAATTTACTAGAACCCTTATGATTTTCAAAACTAACATGGTCTGATAGATTCAGCTAGATCTATGATATACATCACAAGATGACACATACAGAGTACATGGATCGTGTTCTAGTGATTGTAAAAAAATAATACCTTGTATGCATCACAAGACATACATACCTTATAAGAACATCTCCACTTTGCTTCAATCACTCCATTTATTCGTAAATCATAACGTTTTAGACTCAAATAATATTCGTCATGTTCAATTTTGGTCATTACCATGGATGATCTGGATGATTTGCTCATCTTTTTACGCATTGTGTTAATCTTTAAGTTACTCTTTATGTTTGTCACTCCCTTGTCCCTTTCACTTGCAACAATTATATCGCTTTGTTATTATTACACCTTACAAAATATTTTTGTTTTCTTCGTGCTCTTTTCGTTATTTTAAAACACTTAAAACGATTATCATATTCAATCAAATGTTATTTTTCTATTTTACGTAAAATGAATTATTCATCATTTTCTGCTAACCTCTTTCGAATTCCGATAAAAATATAATTATGTGAACTGTGTGAAAATGAAAAAACAAGGAAATAGAAAATATTTTAAAAGACAAAATTTCTATAGGCATTTACTACATTTATTACACATAAACAGTCTCTATCAATGTATAAACGAAGATAGGAGGGCCATAAATGACACGTTAAAAAATGAGTGTAAAAGTTAGTTTCGGTCATTCGGAACTAATAGTAGAAGTTACTTAGGTAGCCTGAGTTCCCGTAGTTAGGGACTGAAACTCGGGCTATTACTTAGGCTGTCTAATCATTTGTGCAGTATTCGAAGTTGATAAATTCCAATTATCAAAACGATGTCCCGATGTCTTTTTGACGTTGACGTGCTGATTGTCTTAAACAAACCTGCATTTTTTATTAAATCTCCATGCTCCTATTCTCATATATTTCTCTCTGCAAATCAAAAACTAATTTTGTATTGCTCCGTAATCATCACAATTTATTACAACATCTCTTGAAATCAAAGCTAAATTCGGCTATGCGCGAAGTATCGCGACCAGAATTTTTTCTATTATATACCACACTAGATTTGATTTCTCAAGAGCATCTTGATAAACTACAATTAAAACATAGGAATACCAGGAACCAAGCTCGTCCCCAGCCCCTTTTGTCTTTTTTTTTATTTTTCTAAAAATAAAAAAAGACAAAAGGGGCTGGGGACGAGCTTGACCAGGAACGATATCATTGCAAATTATTTTAAAACCAGAAATCGCGTTTAAGCTACTAAGAGTTTTGTGGATTGCGACAGTTAATTTATCACTCGTATCCAATACCCCTCCATTCTTACACAAAGAAGGTGGCCACTTAAAAACTTCTTTGGATCACCTGTTTAATCTAGTAATTTTGATGAATAATATTTCCTTTCACAATATTAATCGGTGGTAAAATCTGCTATTTATACTTTACACTCGAAACTTTACACTCGAAACCACTTGTTGAAAGACTATCCCACTAATATTATACTAAGTGAAAGAATAATACCAAACACAAGGAATTTGTTAATTTATTCCTGTTCGTATATGTATTTCCCATCACCAGCCTTGCTTTCGTGGCAAACCTCGTTTTCATATAACACACAGTATTTTAAAGGACAGTAAAACAAAAACCAGAAATCATCTAATTATGAAATCTGCGCTTATTTTCGAAGAGATCTCAAACATTCTTAGTTTTGCATTAGTGCATCACACATGGGATTTTCTCAATCCATACAAGAACACCTGAATATAATTTAATTAGGTTTATTAAAAATACCCTTTTTATATATATATATTCATCTTATCAACAAAATCGTTTTAAACTGTGTTTTCCCTTGGAACGCAGATAAAGCAGCTTGTCTTTTTTCTTTGCTTAGATGAAATAAATGAATTCGAGAGTCGACATATAAAACACCAATGATAACCCTGGAAACGCGCGTGGTCTAATCACCGCTGAAAAGACGTCGTTTAGACGTGAAGACAACGTTAGTTGAATAGACGACGCGTGCCGGTTGAGATAATTTATACATACCTGAACAGGTTTTCGAATTGCTTCATCTCTTCTAAATCTGCTATCGTCAGTAACACAAAAGGTTTTACTTTGTCGCATCCTGCCAGAATACTTCTCAGATGAGAAACTTGAATCTTCATTTCTACCCAGTGAGCCTGATTTCTTGTATTGACTGCTCCTTCGAAATAAAATAGGCGACGAAAGTGCACTCCTCTCTGGTTCTTCATATGAGCGAGCCTGTTGTGAAAAACGAAATGAATTAGATGTAAGAAAAGGTATCGATATAGATGCCGGTCTTGAAATCTCTGGGTTGTTCTTAATTGGAGGGAGTAAGTTAGTGCTTCTATCAAGTATGTTAACAGCTAAGTTCTTCAAAGTGTTATTCATTTTCGTTTCTTTTCTATTTCTTTTCTATACGTTCTCTAGATAATCTTTTAATTAAATAAGAAGTAAACATGAATAAACTGTTCGTATTTTACAAGTGTTTTTGAAAAAGATTTGGTATATGTTTTTTCGTAAAGAGCACTTCACAGCTAAATAAACACAGAGAATAGTGCAATAATATAACTTTCTTTGTTTCTTCGGGAAATAATTACTTAAGAAGAAACATGTTGTTTACATGTTCCAAATCAAAGTTTTGGTTTGTGAGTTATTTGTGAATGGCGTTGAACTTTGATAAAGCGGAGTCATTGTACAAGGATAGAGAAAATGGTGTTGTTTTTTCATAAGAATTTACACATTATTAAGGCGTAACAACAAAGATCAGTGTTTTCTTACTGCTGTTCTTCGATGGGGGCAGCATATGCGTTATATGTTGGCATGACAATATTAGTCATAGCGCAAGTTCGAAAAATAGAAAAATTACTTAATTTAAAAACTTATGGAATTTGGACAATGGGGTGTTCAAAAAGTTCAGGGATGCCAGATATAGCAATACACAGTCCGAATACGGAGAAATACGGGACTGTATTCGGTAGGCTTTCACTCTGTGCGTACTCGAACTGTAATTAATTACTCAAAGTAGCCGAATTGTGAAAAAGCTCATGTGACATTAATCCAAATTGATCACGTGTATAATATGACGATTTTTCAATTTCTTAATTAACAAAATTATTTTAAAATCTCGTCAAGCATGTTTTTTGAGCTGCTCCCAACAATTGAACTGACTCCTCAAAAGGATTTTTTGTTGAAATTATATTGATAAAAATAATTTCAAGAAAATTCATATCAGAAAATTTCAGAAATTTCAGAAGTACTATAACCCGCTATTCCAATATTATAGAAGTTTTCTCCTCCACCACTTCGACATTCAAAATCCTAAAGTCTGATCTGGGCATGGTTAAAGTAATTTTCCCATTAGTATTCTCAAGGAAGTTTAAAACTTCCTTGGTATTCTCACCAAGAGGCTCGTGGAAAAATGTGAAGACTCTTGTGAGCATTACGTCATCTTGACCACAACACTTTCTTGGTATGAGTTGTTTAAATTAAAACAATAAATTTTCACAGATGACGATGTCTGTTTTTTTCAGAAGTACGGTTTTAATAGAGTACCGTAAATGATTGGATAAACGCCCGGCGTATTTTTTTAAAAAATCAACAATTTTTTTTTTTGGGAGGGGGGGGGGGGGGTGGTATTTATTCAGCAGGGGCGTTTAATTAACAGGGGCGTTTATAGAAAAAATCAACATTTTCGTTGTAGACGTTTTTGTTATTTTGTAAAATTTTCCAAAGAAGCTAATTATCATTACATGTTACATGAAATCAACTTCACTGAAGATCACCCATGTTGGATATATCTACCTCTTCGTCATCGTTTATTAAAGTATTTTACTTGTTCCACGCTGCATATCCAAACATTCCTTTAAAAGTCGATATTTTTAGGCGCGTTTATTAAAAATCACATTTTTTGGGAGGGACGTTTATTCGACAGGGGCGTTTATACGACAGCAGCGTTTATAAAACAATTTTTATATATTTTGGAAGGTATTTATTCGACAAGGACAAGGGGTTAATTGACAGGGTGCGTTTAATCGATCTTTTACGGTATATTCAGAATATAACTAAAAAATACCTGAAAGAAATAGAGGTAGAGGTTAGACACAAATATGATCTGGACATCCTACTTATTTTGTCAGAAAGCTATACGTTTTTTTATAAGCAACATTTTACAAGCAACGCTAGCCTAAAACCTGCTAAAAATTAAGCAACACCCTCAACAGAAATATCAATTTCAGTATCGATTCAATTCTCGCTACAGAGAAAGTCGATCACATATACGTCTAAAGTATTTAGCACCATGTAAACAAATCTTGAAACTGAAATCAGGTAAATTCTAAGCAAAGCCAAGGCTGAGCTGGAAAATAGCGTTGCTTATAAAAAAATATTGTATTTATTGATTGGAAAGTATAGTGATACACACAACTTTTTTCAAGTTAACAAGCTAACCACAAAAGGTTATTTATATCAAGGAGGATGATACTTGCTTGTAGATTCTACACGTTTTTTTATATAAGAACGTACCTGATTGCTATACGCCTTGATGCTCTTAATCATACTGCCTTTTCAAGGCTTAAAATGTTCTTAACATGTTCATAACAATATCGCTTTTTGGACAGTGCTAGATGATGAGCTTGTTGGACGACAAATGGATGTACGAAAATATCTGGTTTGTCGGAGATATTTTTTATTTTAATAAAAAGATTGGAAAGTAGCTACAACATTAATATTTCTGGATGGTTCAACATGTTTTATTGACGTTGTTGAATTTGATGGCGGAAATGATACTTTTTTATGAATCTGTATGTGGAGGAAAATAATATTATAATGCAAATTTGTCTTTGTTGGCACAAAGCCTTAAAATGTTTTTAGCATATTTAAAGTCGCATAATCACCTTATTTTGTCAAAATTCTAAAACTATTGGCAATTGCTGATCACACTCTGAAAATTTTAGCATTTATAAATAACAGAAAGTGGGTCAAATAAGCGATTATTTTATCAAAAACTAGCTACAGCTTCATGTAATCATGCAGAAAAGCGATGAAGTTTGGCCAAACAATATGGCTGCCACACAGTTAGCATAAAAAATACAAAACTTTAATCACTTGTATCTCCACTAATAGTTGTCTTTAAAGAATGAAATTTTCAGAATGTGTTACTGACATTACAAGCTTTTATGTTATTTATTTGGAGTTTTGACCAAAATAGGGTGATTATGTGACTTTAAGCCTTATGTTCTTATAAACTTTATTCTTATAAAAAGTGTATTTCATAACGTCTAGAGTGAATATGATTGGTTTACAGAATATTGCCGTGTGCAGAAAAACCCATCTAACTCATGACATATTTGAATATTCATAACCCAGAGAAAGAAATCAACATTTTTTGGGAGGGGCGCTTACTCCACAGGGGCGTTTATACCAAAAATCAGAGTTTGTAGGTCTATTTCCAATCTTAAAATATTTACTTCTTTCCCAGACTAGGAGGGCTGATTCCTCATAATTTCTCATCAGGTATAAGATTGATTTCCATTAGGCGGAGTATTCCGCGCGGAAATTAAAAGAAGACATTCCATCGATAGAAATCCCACGCTATGGAAATAATGGATATTAACTTTTATTATGAAGGCAAAACACAACAGAAATACCAACCTCGTTCCCAGGGCTTCTTCTCTCTTGACGTTTAACGCTATGAGATTTTCGTTAAATGTCAAGAGAGAAGAAGCCCTGGGAACGAGGTTGCAGAAATAGTATACACGTTTTATTTTTAGAAGCATCAATAAATATCAGCTGAGCCTCAGTGATGCTTAATTTTAACTTTAATAATAATTTGTATCTATTGCACCAGACATTTAAATGCACCAGCTCTCTCTCTATTTCTGTTTGCTATTTAATTATTATTTTTCTAGATAGCTGAACATTTGAATCTTAGCCTGGTGATGCTTATAAACGTGATGCTTCGATAAACAAACGTGTACTATGTTACATAATAATTTAGCAAAAGTAGTCTACTGTATTTCAGTGGTTTTAATTCTAACATATGCTTATTCAAATGCTTATTCTTTTAGCGTTCATTTGAAAGGTGATAAAAAAAGGTTTCTCTCTTGTTTCTGCAAATTTTTTACGTGTTTTGTCAAGATAAATTGTGCAAAAATATTTATTATGTTTTGAACTCACATGGAGAGTTTCAACGCTACAGCATTGTTATATCAACTTATAGAAGGGACGGGGTAACATGTGACAAACATGAGGCGACCAAAGAGCCAAGGTCTAACAGGGTTAAGATTTATGTAACTGACATTGCATTAAGGATTTAACGGGGAATTTGTTCTGTGTTCAGTATACAGCTACTATAATTAACTATGGTACATTTCCCAACTTTTCACCCACAAGTGAAACACAAACGTGGAAAACGATTTAAAATTTAAGAGTTAGGATCTTAATTTTTTTTTACAAATTCTGTTGTTTCTAGTAGCCTAGTACGCAGACTCTTGGAACTTAAAGGTACAAAATCACCCTGAGATCTTTTTTTTCAAATTTTCCCTTCTGTAGTCTAGATGAAAGTTCATATTGTTACTAACATATTCTGAAGATCTGACTCTATATAAGAATGAATATTAGTGGAGATATAATTGATTAAAGTCGTAGGAAATTATGTATTTTTTATGCTCACTGTGTGGC
>JAULBZ010005348.1:0-13525 GCA_032360805.1 Neoturris breviconis | reverse complement strand
CTTTTTATCCGATTGAAAATTCTGAATTTTTGCTCAAATTTTGCCTTGTCTCAAATATTTATGTGATTGCTTGTAGAAACGAGGTTGTTATCAACAATTACTAATAATGAAATTCGAATTCTTTCCGGAGAATTGATGTGCAAATGGAAGTTTAAGACTTCATAACTCGTTTGCAACATTCTATTCACAGAGCATTGCGTGAAAAAAACATGCGGTGGAGTGCTCTATAAAATTGAAATATAAATATTTGAAGACGGTGGAGTGCCTTCTCAAAGCTGTCCTCGCTCCCGTTTCTTGCCCGCCGCGCGCCTAGCCTCTTCGAGGGAGAGTGTGCTTGCAGTGAAAATGTTTTGACTTAGCTTACTGTATATTCTAAGAGCAATATACAAAAACTGCACTGAACAACCTGGAAAGGAAACTTTTTTGTATTTAGCGTTAAAGTAGGATTTGTAAATGTTTTCCTATCGGATGGAGGTGTGGTGGGCGCTCCAAGCGCCATAAAATCTGCAATTTATCGAGTGTATGTAGTAGTGTGTGAAAGATAGAGCGATAGTTTCTTTTCTAATTGATCAATAAATTTGCCCAAGTTAATTTTTGCTCATTCTTCAGCGTTTCCATTCCGCCACACATTTTCAGAATGTAAAATGAAGCATCCGGCTTTATTCCGTGTAATCATAAAATAATTGGAAAATGAAGCATTAAACAGAAGCAAAATTATAGAAAAGTCATACTTTGCAATATTTCTATAAAATCACTCGAATTTTGATATCTCTTTAAAAACGCAGATATAACCAAAATTATTGAAAAAAGCTGCAACTTTTTTTTATATATAAATTTACTCTAATTTTGATATATTTCTTATAAAACGCCAATACGGGGATATTTCGTGACCGTATGCGACATGTCACGCAGTGTGTTGATAACCCTAGCGGAACATGTCGGAACAACGTCATAATTGGTAAAGTCCTAATTCTGTAACATTCCACTACTGAATATCGTACAATCTGAAGTTACAATCGTACTCATAAATATTTGAGACAAAGTGAAATTCTTCCTCACCTCTGATTGTCAACTAAGTTAACTCACCGCTAGAGATGCGTAAAAGCATTGTTCTAACTTTCCCCCGGCCGGCTTGCGGTCAGTCGATAGCTCTTAATGGGCTGGAGCACGCTGCATTTAAAGCGCATTGGAGCGGAGTATCAATCCCAGTTTCTGCAGCGGGATTTGCATACCACTACACAATCGCAGCAATAACAAGAGAGAGTAGCAAGAGTCTGGGTACTAGGCTGCTAAGAAAGAGATATTGTCTAGTTTAAAAAAAGACCTAAGATCCTAGGTCCTAAACCGATAAGTCTACGAGATACATTTCTAAGGAATTCCGGTGGTTGTTTTACGTATTTATGTTCTACTTGTGGTATCAAGAATTCGCAAAATTTCATGTAAGTGATGGAGATAATGAGATTGATACCAGTTATACGTGAGAATGTGGGGAAGGCTAAATCCCTTAAACTTATACTGTTTACTCCGCTTTGACCATTACCTCCTAAAATAAGAAAGCCTGTTAAAATATTGAAGATACGGGGGAATTCAACACATGGAATTCAAGGTGGTATAAAGAATTCATCCAAATTAAATTCAATAAAGTATTTTTCAGATAAACGTAAAAATCTTTTTTTTTCTCATTTTGTCTTATTGTACGAATACAGAATCTGTGGAGAAGTTGGAGATTTACAACCCTTCACATAAATTATAAGACATTTTACGAATCTCAACAAACAATACAAACGTAGATTTAATAGAAATTTATCGAGTAGACTTAAGACTTAGAGCTTAGGAACTCAGGTATTCTTGGAAACTCAACAAATTATGCTGTTTCTAGCAGCCAAATTCGAATTTCGACGCAGTTTGTCTGGCTAATCAAAATTTAAGGCTTTTCGTCCGAGTTGAAATTCCGAATTTTTGTCTCAAGTATTTATGTTGGGAGTTGTAGGTAACTACAAGGTGAACATTGACGACGATTACGTACTTGTCGAATAAAAATGCACATTTTAAATGAATTCTCTCATTCAAACATAACAAATATGTACATGTATAACATCAATCTAAAAAATCTCCCTTGATTTTTTTCCCTGTCGGCACGAGACGTCGAAACGACGTGAGAATATGCGTCACATGATGTCGTTTCAAAATCGATTAGATGCCTCTGCAACGGTACTCTACTTTTGACCAGAAGTTACAGGAATGTTAGATCAACGCTGAAACAATGACGGTATTGCGACATCGATTTGACTTCGATCCGACATCGCGTGCCTGCAGAATAAAATCGCCCTACAAAATTGTAAATAAAATTCTTTATCATAATATTCTAAGCGTTATAATAAAATTATAAAACAATTCAACAGTACAACCTTTTTTTGGGGTGGCATTAAATTAAAATATGAAATAATGGTAGCTTGATTAGCACTGTCAATGTCAAAATAATGTTAACACAACAACTTACATTTTCCACAAAATCTATCCACTTTTTCTGCGATAAACGAAGTGTGCTCTGTTACTTTCCTTTCTTTCTAATTAAAGACACCTTTTGGGAAAGCTTTTATTAGGGAAAGGCGTTAATTTAAGAGCGGGCATAAATAGAGAAATAATTTACCCGCCATACTTTTCTATTTATCTCTGGATTTTTAAAAAGAGATAGGTTTCTGGTAACTCGATGTAGTAGGGTTTTCCTTTAATTGTACATAATTTTGATTGTTTTATCTTCGCACTACAGCTCCATATAATAACGCCCAAGGAACTCGACCACCTGACCACGAGAGATAAGACGTTCAGCTTTTGTATTTGTCGTTCGATCTCTTCACTCTACTTTAGGAATAAGACCGGATTTTTTTAAAACGCTGTACAATAATCTAAATTATTAGCCGAAACAACAAGCCTAAAATATCACCTATGGAGGAGCGACTCTAAAACACTCCTCCAAAGGTATTTTCACTCTTGCTATTATTCATCATATTCCTTGTTAATGCAAATTATTTTAATACATATTCTTTTTGTGAGAAGATGTCAATCTAAAAATGATTTGAACTTCTTTATTAGTGCTTGAAAAAAAAGAACCAATAATCTCTATGGAGGAGCGACTATTTTTACTATATAGTATTTACAACGTTCAATATAAGAGCAAATGTGGAGGAGGGATGTTCGAGCCTCCTCCATCGTATTTAATTGCTGTTATTGCGAACACTGAATTACATAATTTTTCTCATCCCAGCGGGCAAATACGACGCTATGAATCAACGATCTCGCAATTGATTGGTTTCTTCGTATCGAAGAAACCAATCAATTGCAAACTGGTTGACTTATATCGTCTTTACTGCGGACTTTGAGCAAGTTTTTTGCCCACTGGGATGCATCTAAAACAGATTAAATGCAAACGATGAACAAAAGAAAGAGAAGTTCGAAAGTCGTATGTTGTTCACTCTGAAAAGTAGGATGAAATAAGCTAAACAACATCTAAAGTCCAATTAATTTCATATTCATTGATATAACACCCTTCTTCACTGATGCTTTAAAATGTTATTTTGATCCATGTGGTAAGAGTTCAATTGTACTCTCAATATACTAAGCTCCAGTATTTTTCCTCTTTCTTTGTCCATAATCTGATGTTGATCTCTTTTGAAGATTGAATTGGGGAACCTTGGTCATATGGTACAGATGCAACAAAATGTAAATAAAGATATGTCGGAAATCACTTGCGGAGGAGTGTTTTACAGAATAGTTTTCATTTGAAAAACTGATCACTATACTTAAAAAAACACTTCTCCACAGGTGATGTCCAACAGTTATTTTAAGACTTGAATCATAAAAATTTAATATGCGATTTAATCAGTGCTTGAAATAAGAGTAAATAATCACTGTTAGGGAAAGACTTGAAACAAGAGTAAATAACTTTGTAACCTGAAGCTATGCTAAAATACCACTACTTCAAAGTGTAGCGGTTGAAATAAAGAGCAAATAATAATTGCGGAGGAGTGAAGCTATCTTCAATAATCGCTCCACACTAACTATTTACTCTTATTTCGACAAATGCAGTGATCATTCCAATTCTCATTTTAAGCACTTATATTTTTCATTTATTTATATTTACACCCTAAAAACATGAACCACCCTTGCAACTAACGATCGACAAATTGGACATTGTGCCAAACGTTTACCACACTTCGTACAGGATACCATATGACCGCAATCAAGCAGTACACAATCGATCGCATGATCCATGCAAATTTTACAGATATCTCTTTCATAAGATTCAGGATCCTCATTTTTAGTTTCTGAAAAGATACGTATACAAATAACAAATGGTCAAAAATAAGAGCAAATAATCACTGCGGAGGAGTGACTTTTGAGCATAGTTTCAGACTACAAAGCCTGAAGCTATGCTCAAAAAATAATTCCTTCACATTGCTCTTATTTCAATCACTGAATACGCTACAAAGTAATTATCATGCCCAAAGACGACTGCCGGACATCGTCTCAACAAAAACGATACTCAAAAACCGTCATCTAATTTCAGGCTTATAAAACAGGGGCTAAAATAACTGCCAGTCATCACTGTGGAGGAGAGATATTTTAGAATATTTTTATCTAATTTGTCTTTAAATATTCTGAAAAATCTCTCCTCCACAGTGATGTCCAGTATTTATGTTAAACTTACTTTGTTCAACTAGCTTTTCAGCATTGTATAGCATTTTTACTTTATTAATGAGTTCTGATTTCTCCACACATCCGTGATAATTAATAAAGTTTGCCGTTAATATTTGTTTTAACTCAAGTACAGAAAGTCCGCTAACATCCTCCTCTTCTTTGATATCATCAACTGTGCACCATTGACCGCTTGCTTGATGTCGCATAGGTGACTGCTTATTTCTTTGATACGATGATGATGGTGTTGATGATGACTAAAAAGATAATCAAAGCGATGGTAATGAAAGTAGTCAAACCGGAGATAATGTGTATTTTTGAATGTTTATCAAAACTGTCATTTTTTTTGTTGAGCTGAAATTTATTATAACCATGCCATAACCACAACCATAACAATAACACCATAACCATATCATAACCAAGCCACAACCAAACCATAACCATGCTAATTTTATAACCATACCATAACAATTCCATAACCATAGCCATATGCCATAAACATAACAATACCATAACAAAACCATGCCATATACCCAAACCAATATCCGTAACTGTACCAAAACTATACCATAATCATAACCATACCATACCACAACCAAAACATAACCATACCATACCCATATACCATATGTATATTGCCATAACCATACCAAGATCATACCATAACAACCATACCAAACCAAACCAAACCATAACAATAACTATACCAAACCAAACCAATCCAAAATATGACCATAACCATACCTTAAATCTATAACCAAGTCCCAACCAAAACCAAACCATACTGTAAACCAATAAATCTAAATCATAACCAAACCATAAAAATATAACAGGAAATGCATTTTTTTTCAGAAAACCTCCTGAATCCTTCAAAATCTTCAAAAATTCTCCCACTAGAAATAAGCTAACTAGGTGACAGTATTGCTTTCGCGTTCGTCTTTCTGCCATCTGCAACGATGGAGAAAACAAAAGCCAAAATTAATGCCAAATATATTTTCTTTAAATAAATACCCTTTTTTTAATTTACCATAACCATAACCATACTGTAACTATAATTATAAATATACTGTAACCATAACCATAACCATAACCATGCCATAACTATAACATAACCATATCATTACCATATTGTTACCATAACCATACCGTCACCATACCATAATCACAACCATACCATAACCCAAACCATACTGTTACTATACAATAAACATACCATACCATACCATTAGCATATCATAACCATGCCATAACCATATCATACCATAACCATAACCATAACCATGACCATATCTTAACCATAATCATGCCCATAACCATACAATTACCATAACTATACCGTTACCATAACCATACAATTACCATACCTTATTTAACCATAACTGTATCATAACCATTTCCATTTCAGTTCCGCGGAAAATATTCTGAAGTGGAAAACGACCTTAAGTAAAAGTTTCTTTGAAAAACTTCACACAGGAATGATCAGTCGGTACACTCAAAATAAGATAATCACTGTGGAGGAATGATTTTTGAGCATAATTTTATGCTACAAAATTCCTCCTCCAAAGTGATTCTTTACTCATCTTTCGACCACTGTTAACCATTCATGTTTTAATATAAGCCGTCCAATACTTACTGTTTAGAATAAGATGAAAACGTAAGAAAAAAATAATTCACCTGTTGTGTGTTGTTATTGTATTGTTGTGGTGGATTATTCTGAACATTATTCTCAGAGTTCGTTTCAGCACTTTGACTATTGGATGAGTCTGTATTGTCATTATTACTACTTTCTGATTGACTTGAATATGATTGTTCTTGTGTACTTGTGCCTGTACGGGTTTCATTAGGTTCATTAGGTTCATTTGGTTCATGGGAGTTTATATTTGCATTTCTTGGTTCATTAGGGGCTGCATTTGGACTATTGGGTGCACTGTGACTATTTGGTGTACTAGGATCTGTGTTGTCATTGTCTTCAGGTTGGTTTGAGCTTGAAGAATGTGCTTGTGTATGCATTTCATCTGTCCTATGTTGTTCTTCTTCCAACTGACGTGAACATTCCGCTTCACGCAATTTTTCAATTTGCCCCCTTCTTACTACTTCATATTCAAGTTCAGTTCCACTTCTCATGCCATTTGTTTCAGCAAAATCCATAACAAGATCGACTATGTGATATTTTTCCGTACAGTTCACAAAGTTAATGTTCCTCAGAGTAAGAAAGTCTCTCAGCTGCTTTGTTGGTAGTAAAAATAAATGTTCCCGTTTGATTTCGCTGTGAAATACAATACATCTCAGACAGGATGGCCTTTGTAAATGTAGTAATTTGTCAAACAACTCCACTTCGTTTGCTTTAACTTTTGAGAAACATTTATCACAAAAATGGTTTGAACAAAGATGACAATGGAACTATATATATATAAAAAAACAGTGTTTGTATAAAAGCAAATAATCACTGTGGATGAGTGATTTTTTAACATTGCTTCAGGCTAGAAAGCGTAAAGCAATGCTCAAAAATCTCTCCCCAACAGTGATTATTTGCTTTTATTTCAAATAGTGAAACTCTACTTCTCACGCAATCGACAAAAATGTAATTTTCATGCGGTTGGGAATTTAAGAACAGAAAACTGAAATATACAAATCACTGGGATTCTATTCCCTCCTTTAGTTTTACGAGCATCGATACAAGCCTGAATATAACTGCGGGACATCACCTGCAGAGGAGTGTTTTTTGAGTATAGTGTTCAGCTTTTTAGCTGAACACTATACTTAAAAAAACACTACTCCACAGGTGATGTCCGGTAGTTATATATTCAGGATTGCAATAAGGAGCTCTATAGGAGCAATAGCAAATGAGAAATAAGGAGTGCTAATGAATCATAAAATTTTGTTCTTATTACAGAAACTATTACTCATACTAACTTTCTTTTGTGAAATATTACAGTAGGTTTAGGGCTTGAAATAACTGCCGGTCATTACTGTGGAGGAGAGATTCTTCAGAATATATTCAGCCAATTTGTCTAAAAATATTTTTAAAGAGTTCTCCTCCACAGTGATGACTGGCAGTTATTTCAACCCCTGAATCACCCTCTTTAAATTTCTCGCTATTGCATGGATATAGTCTCATTGTATTTCATAAGTAACTTGTCTCAATTAAGCCTCAGAAATCACCTTGTGGAAGACTTTTTTGAGCATAGATTTCAGCTTTGCAACTGAAAACTATACTCAAAAACACACCTCTACAGGTGATGTCCAGTGGCAGTGATATTCAAGCTTGAATGACACAAGCAACTGAAATATTCCAATATGAACTTGGTAATTTTACCACTTTAAAAGTTCCCAAAAACACAAAATATTATAATTTCTAGTTAACAGCCAAAAGCAACTAAAAACAATCCTCCCCGCAGGTATCAATTAACAAAAAATTATATTGAAAATAACAATTACATACACAAAATGCCCAAAAAAAACACTATATTATTAGTGAAAGCCATCGAGTATTTTCATACTTACCTTTTTCTTAAACAAACCAAGTTTTAGTGTACAGTCTTTGCAATATTTGGTAGGCATTTTTTACAAGTTTTATTTTCTAAAGAGTAATGCAGGTGGAGAGTAATATTCAGCATATAAGAGTAAATAATAACTGTTGAAGCTGAAGCTATGCTCAAAAATCACTCCTCCGCAGTGATTATATGCTCTTATCTAGATCACTGATACTCTGTGGTGGATGAGCAGGATTTAAGCATACTTTCAGGCTATATAGCTTAAATTCAGCATCATTATTTAGCTTACTTTTAATCAAACAACTTTGTGTTTCATCCAGAGTGTTTATTTGATCTTTTTGCAAACACTGCTGATGGCCTACTATTACTGAATCAGGTCTGGAAATTCAGGTCAGCATTCCCCTGTCAAAAGGCTACAAATTAGTCTCCAAAGATGCTGAATTACTTTCAAATAATATCAGCGTATAAAATAACTTCCCGGTCGTAGCAGAGTTTTTTCAAAATATGTTCAGTTATTTGAGCTAATAATAACATATATTTCAATCAAAGGTATGGTCTTGAAAGTTTCACACCAAACCAAGTGAAAATTAAACCTAAGCACATGGTAAAGTTCCAGGTCAATCAAACCATTGTAACACCTTTATCGAGGTATAATTATATCAAATCATTGTGGAGGAGGGTAGTGAAATATTATAGCCTAAAGCATTGCTCAAAAATAACTTGTCCGCAGTGGATATGAATTGCATACACACATTATATATCATGCATCATTACACATCATACCATTACATACCATGTATGATATGTATAATAAAGTATACTTTTTAACTTAATGTATTTGTTTTAAATGTACTTATAAACCTTACACTTAATTTATTAAGTTAACAACACTTAATAAATTATTGTAAAGTAAAGACGGCTGTCATCATCTGTTAATAAAATTAAAAAGAAATAAAGAATAATGAAATAGAAGACTACACATTCATTAAAACAATTTATCTATTATTTTATTAAAAGATCTTCCTCTGTTCAATTGTGTATTGTCATTATATTTCTAATTTGAATTGTGAGTAAAATAATATTATAAAAATTTCTACTCATGATAGTAATTAAATGTTTTTATGGCTCTGATAAAGTGAATTCGCATTAAAACACATTATTATTTATTTCAAAATTGAAGAAGGAAGCTTCCCAAAATCAAAATGGAGACTTCAATTATAAATGTTATACTGTACAGTCTCAGCGCTCAAAATAACTTTTACAATGTCGCCATTAATTTTTTTATCCTAGCAGACATCGCAAAATTCTGGCGGTCATCGTAAATCTTTACTTTCGGTATGTAATTACGTAATATAGTTCGTTTTAAACATGCTGCTGTACATACAATTATTGTTGTTTATTTATGCAACACAAATCCACTTGTCTCATCTATATAAACAAGTTATATACAGAAGAAGATTTGCATCATAAGCAACACAGTACTTATGTGTTATTATATTAATATTAAAAGTCACAAACGCTAATTCCATTTTATTCTTGTTAATGAATTATCAAACTTTAAATATTGGCGTTAAAGTTGCATTCCTTCTTGCTTCCCTTTTATATGTCTCAAGAATTTTATGTAAACTTTTATGTAAAAAGGTTTAGACTTTGACTTACAGTAGTAAATAAGAATAAAACAACAACAACTTTCTGTTTTTTAAAAGTTGTGTTTAAATTAAAATTTCTATAGATAAAAAGATTACTGACATCAATAGAATATTCTCTTTATTCGATTCCTATAAAAAGAACTTTTAATAATATTTTAATTATAAAAATAGCATTTAAAAGCCGTTTTCCACTTCAGAAAATATTCCGCGAAAAGGAATATGCACATGTAAAGAAAATATTTCATAAATGTCTTCCTACACATGCACATTTTCCATTCCATTTCCATTTTGTGGAAAATGTCTGAAGTGGAAAATGGTCTTAACTTAAATCTGTTTAAAAATATTTATAGTGTAAACCAACCTTCTTTCATAATTTCCAGACATATAAATATTATTCTGAAAGATTTATACACACTTGGGGCTAGGAATAATTATTGAAAAAAATTGACTTTTGTTATTGTTGTTCTATATGAGAAGTTCTTTAGAAATGGTAGACTTGAAGGTGGTTTTCCACTTTTCGAAATAATTCATGTGAAGCAAATTTTTTCGCTGTCAAGCATGCGCATATTCGTTTGTTAATCATTTTTTTTCGCTGGAAGTGTTTGCCAAAGCGAAAAAATTAGTTAAAATGATTTGAACTTTTCTACAGTAAAAAATTCACAATCCAATCAGAATTCAGAATTTGTTGATCGTATGACATTTAACACATTTTTAAACATGATTAAAAATACAACGCTCAAAAATAAAATATGTTCAAATTAAAAAAGAGTGAAAGTTTCAACATGGAGAACGCACCAAAACAACAAACTTCAAATCAAAACTACCAAATCCCTCATTCTTGTTGTCTTTTTTGCTATGCATGGTGCATTCTGAAGTAGTTAAAAAATTATTGTCTCTCATTGTAAATTTTTCATATCCAAAATTGTATTTTTTATTCAATCTTTTTCTTCTTCTTACTAGTAAATGTCAATATTAGTCTTTTCTATAAAGTTCAGCTTGCCTATTTTTTTAGTTAATTATTCAAAATTCACTTCTAGTGATATTTTCCACTGTGAAAAAAATTGCTTTGCAAGAATTATTTTGCAAGTGGAAAATCACCTTTAGCTATCGACAACGTAGCTTGAAGAGACGATAAAAAAAAAAACTAAACAAATACACTATTATCGCTGGAAGTTTAGTACAATTCTAGGACTTGCGTTATGTTTATAATTAATTTGTACTTACACCCATACTTACAAATACTTTGTAACCGGTCAATATGATCACAGTATCGCATTTTTTAACGATCAAGCTTTTCGGTGGTCAGTGATCGTTGACCGGCCATTATTTCAAGCGCTGCAGGCTGCCTTCAGACTACATGTTAGTATAGGATACATACATACATTATAGCATAATGTTCTCTGAAAAAAAACTATTATAGTTTCCTATAGGATGTTATTACTGCTTTATTAAAGTTTCATTTATTTAATTTAACAAATCCATTTTATATACTAGGATGGTTTCTACTAGCTGATGTTATTAAAAATAAAAAAAGAGAATAGAACAATGTAAAAGAAGAATACATTTTCTTGACTATTCATTATTTCGTTATAAGATTATTATTAAAAATAAATCTTAAGGGACAGCAGGATACAATTCAGTGTATTAACATGCTCGTAATGTGTATTTCCTTATAGCTTTGCACAGTCTGAGCGGTGTTAATGTGTTAATGTGCTGCGTCGTTTACCTGGATCATATTTGTCACAATTAATTTCTTAACTTACTTAACACACATATCTGTATCTATTATGCGTGTGTATGTAAGTAAACTGAATTATCTTATATTTTATAGTTTTACTGTTTTTGTTATATCGAATGAAGAGCCATGTAAGTGGATATGTTGAAATAATTTAAATTATTATTATTATTTGTAATTTTCATTGGAGTAATTAATGCTATAAAAATCAACATTCATGATACTGTAATGAAGTAATAGTAACGCTCCAGATTGACCCAGAAATTTAACACGACTTTCCAAAATTTTCGGTCTGGAAAGTTTCGTAAATACACGATATATAGTCCAGGTTGTATTTGGGTTATATTCAAAACACTTAGGTGTCTAATTTTTGATTATCAACTAAAATAAATTCATTAGTACAAAGGTGCCAACATCCTGGAAATTTTAGTTTCTTCAATCTCATCACATCTCTGTTCATCGCTGCGGTATTTTAATGTTTACATCACATTTTCACATCGATGGTTGCGTCAATACACATGATCTGATGTCCGTCAGCAATACATCAAGTCCGTGAATGTCGTTCTAGGTTCATGAATCGGATCTTTAAAAAGCGAAAAAAGGCGACTGACATAAATAATTATGTCCCTAAGAAAGAGTTATAATTATAAATGATAGTTATGCAGAAAAACAGTGCCTAGTTAACTTAAATTCTTTCACATGCCTTACTGTAACTCCCAACCTCGTACTAAGGCTTACAGACTTTTTTGAAAAAAGCAATATTAATCAGGTTTCGCAAAATTTAAAAAAAATAAACGCGCGAAACGCAAAATTTAATACCATTGCAGTATCCTAGATTGAATCGCACAGGGACTAGCCTTGCTACTCTGAAAAATAGGAAAGGTCCTCGGAGTAGAGCATGACTCTAGCTTCCTGTGTACGCATTCACTTAATTCCGATTTCTTGACTTAATCCAAATGACTTAGCATTTTCAGTGGAAAGAACAAGTCCGGGCATGTTCTGTTCATTTCACGAAATAAATTGACATTCTATAGCTACTTATATACGGAAGACTTGTTTTGTCCCGGAAAAATATTGAAATTTCCGGACGTTGGCACCCTTTTATTGCTGATAGTAACTAAATGTTTTATAAAATGTGAATACACATTAATGCACATCAATATTTATTTCAAAAATTGAAGAAGGAAGTTTCCCAAAATTTCTTGGAATAAAAAGTTCAGCATTTCAAATATATATATATTAGGTTCTTACAATTATAGCTATAGACTAGTTAATAAAACAAACAAACAAAAAATATCGCAATACCTAGTAGAAGAAACATCGAGTAATGACAAATGACAAACTAGACGACAAACTGCATGGCGATGTTATTTTTTATGATTCCGTGTTTTGACTGTTCGTCTGCCGTAACATTCTGAATCACAGACGAGAAGGGGAAGGCGAGCTTAGGCTGGATAATTTTGAATTTGTGATTCGATGATTCACACACTGACACATTCAACGACCACGCGTATGTCTTCTAACATCAGAAAATCAATTAAAGGCGTCGTAATTATCTGTGTAATCGTGGCAAGCAAATAATTCCTAAAGTAAAACGAATGCATATTACATAAATAAAATCCAGGCTAAGAAATGACACCGCATCTGCATATTTGCCGTCAACCGAGTTTTCAAAATGTCACCAAAGTTGTCGAGTTGGTGTTCAGGTGCTCTTTTTTCGCAGTCTTTTTCTTCTTTTTTCTCATCTCTTGTCTCTGTGCAATTGTGATAGTTTGTCTGTTTGTTGTCTGGCTCTGAAACATCGTTACTTGTCTCGCGTTCTAGAGAAAACGGGGCATATAATGGCAGAATTGGCTGATCTCTAAAAAAAGGGGCACATTCATATAGTCTGTAAATCAGCTGAGTGAATTGTGTGTGTGTGTGGTGAGGGGGGGGGGGGGGGGGGGGGGTTG
>JAULBZ010005347.1:0-13526 GCA_032360805.1 Neoturris breviconis | reverse complement strand
TAGTATAAACCCATTCACGTTGGATCCCACCTCTCCTACATGTGTAGTGTCCATTCCTATACAAAAAGACAAAAAAATTGAAGTAGAAAGGTTTTGCTAAAGTCTTCGGTAAATATACGAAGCGCTACCGCCTCGCTGGTTGCGCTTAGAATTTCGCCATTTTGTTTTTCTAAAAGATGATAAACAAACTGTCCGGAATAAAAAGTATCCGGAATTAGACGATGATACGCTACCTAGGTCACCGCTAGACACTTTTAACAAAATACCTTCAAAATATTGTCAGGATTGAACGGGATTAACCGCAAAATACAATTTTCAGGACCTAATTTTGTGCTCCGACTTCTAAGCTCTGTTCACAAATAAAAGTGTCTGTTTGGCCTCTTACCCTTCGATTCGCATATTGAAAACAAAGATTTTCAATGGATAAGTCCAATCAAGAGTATAGGTAGTTCGACTTATGACTTATTATGTGTTAACCTTTTTAAGTAAAATTAAAATAAATGCATGGTTTCTATTATAGCCTAATACATACATGCATGTACATATGCATCCATCCATCCATACATACATACACACATAAACATGCATTTACAAGTATATACATAAGTACGTACTTACGTGTATGTACCAGGGCTTGAAATAACTGCAGGTTATCACTGTGGAGAAGAGATTTTTTGGAATATTTTCAGTCAAATTGGCTAATAATATTCTGAAAAATCTCTCCTCCACTGTGATGACTGGCAGTTATTTCAAGCCTTGATGTACGTGTATGTATGCACATACACATATACCTTTGATTTTTATTTTCTTACATTTTAGGATGAAGTAAAAAAACCATCACTGTATAGTGGTGATGTGAAGAAACACATTAAGAAATATATTAAAGATTCAGGTATATGTTTCATTCATTCTGAAATAAAAACAATTATCATATTCCAAATTTTCATCAATCATTACCTTAGAGAGGGTTTGTTGCCTAATGGTCAGTATATGACCATGACCTTTCATTAAACGAGACAAAATATAACTTTACGATACATAGATTTGTATGCTGTCAGTCGACTACATTTCATTAGACACTCTAGACATTCTTACAAAAAATGTATTTCCTTGTCTCAATTTATGATGGATTAATATTATCAAATGTTCGGATTTGCTGTCAGCACCAGACTAACTGCAGAAATGATAATCAATTTCAAACATACAAAGTTATAAAAGAGAATAAAAGAGTGATCATTGAATGTAGAATAGAAAAATGTTGTAATATATTATTGCTACATCTTTTGAAATCCGATATACTTAAAATCAGATCAATAGAGTGTAGCATGTGCGTCAGGGCATTTAATTGTCAGGATGTGGGAAGGGAGCTGACTTTAGTACACTATACAAAGAAGCAAAGAGGAGTCAAATTTACTTCGAAAAGCACTGAATTACATAATATTTACTCTTTTTTATCAGAGACGATTTGAGCATTTCACTGTATTTTTAGCTAAAATATTGCAGCGTACAAGGTTTGGAGATATTCTATGCGAACAAATAAGTGGAAACTGTAGCCTTTACAGTTTTTAGAGGCTAAAACCCTTTCTCTTTAAACCTGACCAAAAAATATAATTTTCCGACCGACTGACCCAAATTATTATTTGCCGATACGGTTACGGCAAACAGAGAATTTTTTAAGGACTGCCTTAAAGACAACTTCTTCTTAGCTATATTGTTTTAACAAAACAGAAATTCATTCTTTTAATTACATACTGAGCAATAATAATAAAGAATATATATTATTTCTGGTGGCAAGTCTTTAGTTAGTGCCTGTGTGCACTGTGTGTAGTATTTATCTATTTATTTGCTAGAACATTGAACCAACCATTCACATTGTTTATGAACAAGACGCAGGTACCGAACTTGTGTAGACAAACGTTAACTTTTGTTGTGGAAAGGAGCAAATGCATCAATTAGTTTTATGTATCTCATAACAAGACTTGATTTTTGTTGCGTCCAAAAATTGAGGGGTGATTTTTTGTCTAAAAATGTTGTCTCAATAACTCAACTTATTCTGGTTACCTACTGGTTAATTACTCTTACTTCAAACACCGCCTCTCTAATAAATAGAGATAGATAACCATCTATCAATACGTTAACACTGGTAGGTATGTCACACTTTTCTTTTTGCTAGGGTACGGTGTAAAGATACAGAATCTTATTTTCAAAATTTTCACTGAAAGGTTAGTACTTTTTAAAATACCCATCACTATGTAAATTTTTAAGTGTATGGACAGAAAATAATTGTGCATCATTTATCAACAATTGCTTCTGATTAGCCTGCCAAACGAAGCTAGAGTGTGAAAAAATTATTTTTCCTATTTATGTAAAACTTTCAAAAACTAAAACTGGAAGTGCACAGTAATTTAATGAATGAACTGTTCTTTTCATGGATTGCCCATCAGACAAAAACTTGCCCAAAGTCCACAGTTAAGACGCTAGAACAACTTTACAATGGGGGAGTTCTGCTGGAATTTAATGAGTTAAATGTTCTTTTCACGGACAGCCCATGAAACATTTTCTTTACTGCAGACATTTGAACAAGTGTTTACCATCTGGAAAAAGGCTAGCATGCTATAATTAGATTTTCTTCGTAGTTGTAATGATTACAAAAATTTCATTTGGGGAGTATTGTTTACAAATCTTTGACGCAATATATTACAGTTAATGCACACACATTTTTTAAAAATAATACTTTTTAATAAACAGTCAAATAAAGAATTTTGTAAATTTCAATGTGCATATTATGACTACTTTATTGAATAAAGAAATGTTGTAAAGATTGGCGGCTGTTCATTGTGTGTCTTGATGATTCAATTAAACATCTAAACAATAACATCTATTTAAAATATAGCAAGTAAGACATGTAACATAAAACAGACCAAGAGTTTCAAAATATAGTAGGCTTCGACATAAGCAGAATGTCAACACAACAGCAGACGCATGTCAGGTGATATTCCATTTAAGTTGGACTAATACTGGATATTTCTAACTGGACAAGTATGTTTGTTGACCATGTACTTGGACAAAGACTCTTTCTTTGTCAGACAATGTCCCACGTCTGTTGCTAATATTCAGGCCTGCATATAATCAATCTATGTGTATGTCACATACATATAGCCTATATACATGTAGCCTATATCCTACATATAGTTTATTTATATCTATATACATATAGCTTATACATTCAGCCTATATACATATAGCTTGCTGGATGCTTCTTTTTAATGCCCCCTCCCTTTTTAACGCTCCCACTTAGATATCTGGTCACATTTCAAAAGTGAGGGGTCTTATTTGAGGAAGGGGCGGGGGACACTTATTAATATCCAAGCTCTAAGTGGGGGCACTTGGGTGCTTATTTGAGGGGCTGCTTTATCGAGGCATTATGGTAAGGAAGAAATTAATTCAATTTAGCTTTGATACGTGTGTAAAAATATATTTGTTTATGTGTTTTAGAGCTTGCTTTGACGAAGAAAATTATATTGAACCATTGGAATATATTAGAAAAGCTCAGGTAGTGTATTCTTAAAATGGAAAGTGGTCTTTGTAAAAATGTCAACATTACCCCTTTTATTTTGATGATATACCAGTATTCTAATTTGTTTAATTGTTAAAAATGAATTTGTTAAAAATCTAATCACTGCAGTGTTCAGAATAAGAACAAGTAATCTTGCGGATGAGAGTGTGTAACCCACTGTACCAATAGCCGTATCTACAAACATAATGTTACCATTTTAAAAATATTGTCACAGATAGATACACTGCAATATAATAACTTGATTAATTGAGCATTGTTAACAACAATTTCTTCTATGTTTGATGCAGAACATTTCCTTAAGTATGTAGAGTTGTAAAGCCGGTACAAGGTATCTATATTGCTAGCAAAATTATAAATGGCATCAGAAGAACAAAATAAATCTGTAAGAAACGGGCCAATAGACCTGTAGGCAAAGAACAGACACAGAAGGGAAATGTTTCTTTGAGTAATATGTTTCCATTTCTTCCCTAAAATCAGTTTGTTACTTGTAGATATTTTCTTATTTTATAGAAAACCTGGGAGAAATGTATTGTGAAAAGTATCAATAGCATGTGCACTGAGCTTGCTTTACCATTGTCCAGAAAAGTTAGTTATTTTCTTTCAAAGATTCACCTATGCCCGAATGTTTTTGTAGATTTTCTATGCTATGTAGAGGTTTCTTTACTATGTAGAGGTTTCTACCTTAAAATCTATTTTATGATAATGAAGTTGATTTTATTAATGCATATTTAGAAGAATGTATTTTATATCAAAAAACTTACAATGGATTAGTTTCTTCATTGCAATGGCTTTTAATTCACATCTTCAGGTACTAGAAAGCTGAGAAAATACATATAAGACAATCACTTATGTGAGTTTTTCCGTATTCTATTATGTGTGTTTTCTTTTGTGTTTCATCTTACTATTTGACAACACTTGGTTGATGTCATAGATATTCCTTAATCCTCACCTTAGCGAAAGTTAAAAGATCAAAACGCATTATCAGAGAAGTTTGAATCAATGGCTTTTGGTGCCGAGTATAATGATGAAAGTATGTAAATATTGTCTTCAATTATATTCATAGTGACAACACCATGCATATGTGTATATCTGTACTTAGAATTGATCTGAATGTCTCTGTATATTTCTTGCATGAGATGAATTCACACTGATATACCTGCAATACGTTTGACTGGCAAACTAATCTTGTGTATTCCGGAAGCAAAACTCCCCCCGGAAATAACTTTCCCAAAAAGTTCAGTTGAAATAGGGTTAAAAGGAGCAGATCTTCTGTTTTGTAGGAAAATAATCTTAAAAAAGTTGATTTTTCTGGGGGCCAAGGAGGCCAGGGGTTGGGAGCCGTGAAATTTGAATGAACATAATAATATTTCTTCTTGACAATCTCTTTATATTATACTAGCTTATGCCAAACTTCGACCAGTATACTCAGCAGCTGATTTCTTTCAGGTAGAAATTTTAATACCCTTAATTTTATACAGAAAAATTATGAAGAAGAAAGGCCATTTTCGCACAAAATGAAGTTCTAATTATAAAAGTGTAGTGTTTGAAATAAGAGCAAATAATCAATGTGGAGGAGTGATTTTGAGCATAGCTTCCGGCTACAAAGCTTGATCTATCCTAAAAATATCTCCTTCACAATTATTTGTTCTTATTTCAAACACTGAAGTGCGAATTTATGAAATGTGTTTTGAAGCAGGCATATACCACAAGAATATACCTTTAAATGAAATTAGAGCGTGATAAAATTTACGCACAAAAAATTAACATGGCTTTAATTAACGAATCTGAGAAAAACAAACATTTTCGCTGAAATTAATTAATATACAAATTTTTGCCAAAGTTTATGAAACATGATAACATAGCCTATGTTGATCTAAGCCGATAAAACTATTTGGAATGAGAGGAAATTGCATGAAATAACGTGGTTATCAATGTTTGACTCTAATATGCTTCACACAGGTAATCCTACATTCCACTCTTCTGGCCTTGCATTGAATTCTGGACTTGAATTATGGCCCCTTAGTGAAATTTTGGTCCTCTTTTCCCGCTTGGAAGTACTATGAAATTCCAAAATATCATCATTTTACTGTGTTTTCAGGCCGTTTGTATAAGAGTGAGTGGCATGTCTGGGTAATATTCCCTACACACCTCTGATGATTAGGTCAGGTTTTGGAGTTAAACGAATCATTAAGCTTTGGTAATAAATTTTAAAATTGTATTGCAAAAAAATGGCAAACGTTTTTGTTACATGCATCTAAATTAACATTTTAAAAATTTGTACAATACAAATATACATTAATACAAATTTTTCAAATTAGCGTTAAAATTATTGACCATGAATGTTAATTTCATGCAACAATGTAGCGTATATATACACATACACACACCTGTTTAATAATGATTAAACATAATTTCCAGAAAAACTTTCAAGCTATGTAGAACAACACATTTTTTTGATCACACAAAACTTAAAGATGCACAAATTTATCTACATGTGTGTGAATATTTGGGATGTGAAGAATAGAGAGAAAGTAAAAGTGTTTCAAAAATTAACGGTATCACAGCATTTAGTTTACCATTCCAGTAGTTTGTGTCCATTAAAAAGATATGCCATTTTATTTTCAGGTACTTATTGGAGTGAATAATGTAAATGAATCTAACAAAAGGTATCATTTTATTTATATATGTCTGCAATCTATTTGGAAGAGTATTAGGTCAATTATCCGAGATAAGAGTAAATAATCACTGTGAAGAAGTGTTATTTGAGCATTACTTGCTCTTATTGCCTCATTCATTCCAAAGATCTGGAGCAATGGACACAAGCCTGAAAATAACTGCCAGTTATCAACTGTGGTATAGTTTTCAGGTGCAAAACTTAAAATTTTTCAAATAACATTCCTCCACATGTGATGACTAGCAGTTATTTTAATCCCTGGGCCTTTTGGGGGCTCTTCAATATCCAATACTTGTTTCAACCTCCCCCCCCCTCCATAACTTTTGATGGAACCATGCAGTAGTGTTGAAACTTTCCAGAATGTTAGGTCAACACATATTAAACATTTTGGCACAATTAATATTTTGATGATGTCATTAATCTTGATGCATCAAGGCAAAACAGGTGGTGAAAATATTTTGATCACAAAATTTGTCAGAACGTTTTTGGTATTTTTGTAAATATCCCTAGTTGGTATATATTTTTTTTCAAAATGATCCTAGATAAATTCAGAGAGATGAAAAAGAAGAGGAGATACAACTCGTAAGAACCTATTGAAATAAGCGTGTCGAAACTATGGGTGGTTTTATTCAAATCTAATTTTAAAATTTGCGCGTTGTAAAATATAATTATGCATAATTATACTTTTCAATTGTTTTTCTTGCATAATTTACTATTACCACGTGATCAAAACAACACAAAATCAAAACAAATATGACGCGTTTCTTAGCGCAACTCGATTAGCGAAACTCAAAAGAATTTTTTAGAATTGCTAACTTTATATGCAAACTTTCATTTACACAAAGAAGCTGTTGAATATGAATAACTTATGAACTTTCAATTTCGATCGTATGTGGTAGAGAATGTAACTGTTTTGAAAACAGACTACAATGTGATTTATTTTGATGGAGACGAAATTAATCTTCTAAAAACTCAACCAAAAAAGTGCAGAATCCATCTGGATTTATACTTGGAGATCGTAACGCAATAAAACCTTTTAACAGCATGTTTTTGTGGGCTAGAGAATATAATAGAGAACTTTGGTTTTCTTGGTTTCATGTGCGCTGGCTTCGGGGATATATTAAAGTTTTTGGAGAGCGTTTGTTTGTTTTTATCTTCTTACGGCGCTCTTTAAAACAATTATATTTTTTTCGCGCCCTCTGAAAATTGTGAAATGACGTAACTAAGTTTCTAACGTTTTGATTGGTCCGCTTATATTTGGAATGTCGAGAATGCAGAATTTATAACCGAAAGTAAATAAAGTTTTAAACTAGCGTGTATTAAAGTTTTAAACTAGTGTGTAATGAACATAAAAATCTAGGCAGAAAACATATTTGTTTTTAGATCCTTGTTTTGTGGGTTCACTTGTCTTTCAGTATCTTTCAGGGAGGCGAGAGAGAAATGAAATCATCTTAAGCTACAGATAAAAACAGCCTTAAAATAAGCCATGAATTAAATCCATTAAATCAAAATGTTAAAGTATTTGAATATAACGCCAGCCATTCATGTTTTGTATCATAAGTTAAATTCTTGGAAATTTATAACCAACTGTGACTCATAATGTATAAGTTACATGGTATTAAAATCTGTATGTTAAATCCTTGGTATTCTTAGTAGCAATACATTGTTTTTGTAAGAATTACATACATGTTTTTGAGCTTCATGGTTCTCTGCAATCTTAGTATTCTTATAAACTATGATGGCTGGGTCATCTTTAATACCTACTGTATCATGCATAACCAGACAGAGGTAAAATAAAACATAAATCACAAAATGGAAAAGACAGACATTCAAACAACCAAACAGACTATGCACATAGTAAGTAAATAAGCAAAGATATAGACAAAACATATAGATTAAGAAAGTACAAATCTAGTCTTTGAGATCATGTTTTAAAAATGTAAAAATGAAAACGTTGTTTTTGTGTGTATGGAAAATGAGGCTCAATATGATTCTTAGAAAATTCGTATTTTTTGGAGGATTTTAAGCCTGGTGATAATTTTAAAAATAATTCTTACAAAAAATAAACCATGTGAAGTAAATTCTTGATGAAAACAACAACATCATGGCCAAAATAATATTTTGATTGTTATTAATTATATCCAGTAACTCTTAAAGTGGGATTGACGACCAAAATAATTATCCAGTTCATCTGACAAAATCTTTTCGTATAGTTTAGTATTCAATGGTGTTTCTAACATTTAAACAATCAAAATATTTGTCCATCATCAAACAAGCTTTGGCTGTTCCTCCAGTATCAGGCTGTCAGGGGTACAAAATGGTTGGAAACAGAACCAACAGTTTCACTGAGAACTTGAACGGCTATTTGTACATGTAATTTCATCATAAATTGAGCTCTACTTGACAACTGTTTACATAAGGGAATTATAATAATAATACAATTTTATTCATTTCAATATCAAGCAGCTTAACATAAAAAGTTTGCTAATGTGTGAAAGTATGATACTCTTTAAATAGTTACAGGTATAGTTATGAGGATTAAAAATCCTGGATAAATAAAAACTGTATTCTTTTTCAAATCATCAAGCTTTCTCCGGCAACCACTGTATAAAAACTAGGGATGTATCATAGGGATGTCCTCTTTACACTTTATTTTATAACTTAATATTTAACACCTCTGCATAATCAAGGCATTTCTTTTGGTTCAGGTAACAATTTTTTTAGCACAGAGTCGACAAGTTTTATTTAAATAATGTATATGAGATTCCATAAGTATACCTAGGATATAAATCAAGAAAAAAGATGAAACAACTACAGTATAAACAACTGTATTCATATTTAAAATTATATAGACAGAGTGAAACCTTTATTTTATAAGAAATGTAGCTACAGCTACGCATACAAGTATGTTGAACCAAAATTTATAGCTAACTCCAGCTGGCACTCTGGCAAGTATATGCACAAAATAATAAAATCAAATATAGCAAAATGAAATTACACAAGAGATTACGAGCCTAGAGAGAGTAATCAGGAAAGTCACTTTTTTTATGCTCGTGTTTAGCTTATGCATTTTCACAATATAAAACTGAACAAAAAGGCAGGAATCCCAAATTTTGTAATTGTGATATTCTAAAAACTCACATGTGATAAACTGTCATGCCTCTGTTTGTTTGCTGCCTCTGCCTCCTGGAGGTTAAAAAAGGTTTCTTATTTTTTTTCAAACTTGCTTAACAGCCAAATTAGATTTATCACCATTAACCATGTTAGTGCCTTGAGAACAATAAATAGTATTGTTTATAAATTCGCATAATTATGAAAATTAAAAATTGCAACCGCCATTTTTTTACTGACTATTTATAAACTTTGGCTAATAATATCTCAGGGTAAAAAGGTTCATATAACAATGAAGAATCAACATTATGTTACCTACCTTGAATCAGGGAATGCATGAAATTATGTATTTAGCTTGAAATAATCAAAAGTTGTAGCAGCAGTTATTTCCTTTCTGATTTCCTCTATCGAATGAAATAGCACGCTACAAGTGGTGAAAGTGAAAAACCTTTTTATATATATCACACACCACGATCGATGTTTACTTTCTAAATAAACCTTGGTTCCTCAAATAGCTTTACATTGAAGTTCTTAACAATTTTCTAATTTACTCGCAGTTCTCGTTTTATAAATCTCAATGTCGGTAATCAAGATACTCGGTAATTATTTCGACACGCTATAGTTCACACGGCGCCGAAACAATAAGTAATATGAATAGAATTGAATAGCGCTAATACAAGTTGTATCTCCTCTTCTTTTCATCTCCCTGATAAATTATAGCAAAAGCCCTAAAATTTCTAGTCGTATAAGTAAGCCATTCATTCAAAAGTTAGTTAAAACAGTGTAAGAGGACGCACAGTTGGAATAGGGTTAAGGCTTTTGAAGACCAAAAGGTTGTATTCGATGAACAAACATTTCTGTTTTTCCATTAGTTCTTTTCAATCATGGTATTTGGTGCAAGCACAGCTATATGTCCCCAATGATGAAGATATTGTAAGATTTTCTGTACACAAATTTTATTTATATGTTTTTTTAAAGTATTTTTAACAACATTGCTATTTTTCCATTTTTTCTAATAGAATATTGTTGTTGATGTGGTGCCTGCCATATGGAATTGCCACGTGAATTCTGAACAATGTTTTATTGGGAAACTTGCACTAGGAAAATGGGTCGATCTTGTTTCACCAAACTTTGCCAAAGAAGGAATAATTACATAATAATAATTGGATTAGAACAAACGTCATGATCTCATTTTGGATGGTTAAAATTAGGAATGTTGCAAAGATCTCTTGCTGTATCTGAATCTTGAAAATCTGTAGAATCAAATGAGTTCTGAAGCTTTGCTCATTTTCTTGTTCCCATTACTTTTAATTCAGATTTTTTTTTTTAGACAAAGCAGTTCAAACGTTTGACAGGTTCACATTATCAAATTGGAATAGACGATTCTAACGAAAGTAAGTTGCAAAACTTTTCATAAAATTTAGCTCAATTTTGCAAACATTAATGTAATATTCTGGACTGTTTCATTTAGATTCTTTTAATTCCGATTGGTTTAAAGTTGGACAAATGATTATATCAAAAAGACACGTTGGAGCAGGAAGGCAATATTTAAAGCAAGGTTGTTTACCTGGCTTAAGAAAATACATATGGAAAACTTTATTTGATATTAATTTAACTGATACGGTAACAATTTTTATCTAGCTATAAAATGAGTGTACAACCTATTAAATCTATAAACACATGATCACATAGAAAAAATGGAAAACGCAAAGGAGATTTGGAGCTTGCCAAAGATAGAAAAACTTTTTAATCTTTTAGTTGAATTAAAAATACAGAAATATGTCAGTTGTGTAGAGCATTTACTTACACTTCAGAAAATATATACTTTTTGTAGGTGAAAAATGTATAGCTTTCAAGAAAATAATAAAATACTTAAATATCTGTTTATAGTTTTTATAGGAGGTTGGGCACTATTCTTAACTATTCTAGTTGGATTTGCTAGTTTATTGTGGACTTTATTATTTGCAAGTAGTGCAAATAGTGCTAGTGTTTAATATGTTGGAGTGGGCTACGTTTGTACTATAAGCTTTTGGGATCAGACTTCTTCAGTGAGAAGTGGAGATAAATCTGTTTTTAGCTCACCAAACAAAGTTTGGATGGGCTATTGCTATCACTTTGCGGTGGTGTATTTTTTAAAAATAATAGTAGGTATTATTTAGGGATCTACTGAAGTGTACATTGTTGTTATCATTTACGCATCTATTCTCCCAGTAAACATTGCTGTTATAGTCTATAAACAATTGATTATAGTTGTACTTTCATATGGCAAAGTTGAGAAGGAAGTGACCAGAAAAGTATTATAATTTTAATACGCAGTTTCATAATTGCTTAGTAGTGAAAAGATAAAATTTCAGGGTTTTAAATTTGAAAATCACTGTGCTTTAACTTCTCAATAACTCCTTTGCAAAATAATTTTGAAAATAGCTATGAAACCTTTTGTATGAGTAGTTTAACATCCATCTTTTTATTTGATGAAGAGTGGAGCTATCAATTGATGTGTGTTAACTGGTACTTAAATATTTGTATTTCCTGATGAACCAATCAAAATCAGCCATACACTCATTCACAAGTCTGAAAAGAAATGTTGTACATTGCATGTGGAGGAGTGTTTTTAAGTGCAGATTTCAGATAAAAATTATACTCAAAAAACACTCCTCTTCAGGTAATGTCAAACAATTATTTTCAGGCTTGCACTTGAACCATGCAAATATTCTTTCTTGTTGTTTGTTATAGGATGTTTTATATTATGAGCAGTTGAAAACTCATGTTTTTGAATATGATATGCTAGTTGATTATCTCATCATGAAGGTATATTAAATTATGAAAATACAACTGCCCGGCATCACCTGTGGAGGAGTGCTTTTACTGAGCTATTACTATCACTATGCGACAGTAGCAGCAGCATCTCGCTTTCCAAGGCAATATTTTGGTAGGACTTGCAAAATATATCGATTTTGTCCACTTGGGTCCAAGATCAGAAAAAAGGTCGGCATTCTATCAAGGCCACTGGTCATTTTTTCTCCAACTCCATCCACTCAGGATGGAGTATCGGTGAACAAGGGATTTTCACGAATCTTTTTGGCAGCTATTTTGTACTTTGGGGAAGCTCTCTTCTCAATTTTTTGAGATAAGGCTGTGATAAAATGATTTTCTGTTTTGCGTAAAATGAAAACATTATTATAACCTCTGTGTTTCTGAAAGTCACCTAGATATTTCAAAAAACTTCACACTGAATGAAGTTAATCATTGCCATGGTTATTTATATTGTTACATGACCTGACAATAGAAGACAATAAATGCTATGAATTTTTATTGCTATCCATTTTGTATTTGAGGAAGACTGAAGGTTTGAATAAAAAATATATAAACGACAAGATGAAAACGTTTAAAAGTCTCCATTTTTTGTTGGGGGAAGCTTCCTTCTTCTGCTTTTGAAAAATATTAAATTATATTAAAATGTAATTAAAAATCACAAAATTTTGTTACATCATGTTATGTTATAAAGTTAATACGACATGCCAGTTAATCCCAGTACTAACTGTTGTTACAAGCCCAAGGTTAATATACAGTTAGTATTGGATTGATTAACTCACGGAATTATTTTGAAAAACAAGTCTTTTCCTTATTGAATATTATTGGGGGTGGCAACTTTCTTTAGCAATTTTAAAGTCAGCTTCAGGCGAAATTACTATTCCTGTAGAATATACCTAATTATTTGACACTTAGTAAACTCGCTTAGTCTTTTACTATCAAAAGGAATGAAATAACTGATTATCTATAGTGATATGGGGTGCCAAAGTGATCAAAATTACTGAAAAACGTTATTATTTCATTTAGACCAGAATCTGTACCCGTGGTGGAGAGCTCTCATGAAATTCCCTAAATTATGTCATAAATACCTCATGTGACAATAAGTCATTCAATAAAATCTTATATCGACAGACAAAGTATATATATGAGAAAAAATTTGCTATGCACAGGAGGACGGGAGGAGAGCACTGAAAGCCCATCTTCTGCATAAAATTTCAATTGTCACTACACCAAATGTGGTAAAAAATATGGTAAAAAGTTCATCTGGGAAGCGGTTTTAATTATTCCCAATATGAATTATAATTATAATGGGAAATAAAGTAAAGGAAGTATTTTCGTAAAGTAATAGAATTA
>JAULBZ010005346.1:0-13527 GCA_032360805.1 Neoturris breviconis | reverse complement strand
TTCAAAGTCAGCAAAATAACATTAGAACAACGTTCTTTGAACGTTGTTCTAACGTTATTTTGCTGACTTTGAACAGGCTTTTGCCGGGTGGAGGAAGTGTACCTATTTAACCTATTTAGCTTATTTGGAAAGAATAGTACTACAAACTCGACGTCTGGCGAGAAAACGCAGCCTACCACACAGCACTTTTTTGCCCGCGGCGGGTCTGCGGAACAGGCTAGGAAAGAAACGCTTGTTTGCTGAAGCGAAAATAATATATTTTGATTGATAGTTCAAAGATTCTACCCAAATCTAATATATTATTATACGTTCTTATTAAGTGACTACTACAAAGCCTTACATAAATATTTGAAACGATGTGAAGTTCGTGCAAAAAAGTCGGAATTTCAAGTTAGACAAAGTGCCTTAAATTTTGATTAGCAAGACGAATTTCGCCGAAAGTCGAATTTATTCCAAGATCTTGGCTACTAAGCTGCCAGAAACACTAGAATTTGTCGAGTTTGAAAAAAGATCCTAAGCCTTGAGATAAATCTCAAGGGACTTCGTTTTCCACATTTATATTTACTTGTGGCGTGAATTATTCGTCGAAAATCGACATAATTTACATTATTCGTACTAATTTTCTAAAATTAATACGTGCAAAAACGCAAGTTTCAAAAAAAATACCCCTTGTCTGAGTGTTTTCCCACTCTAAACGGGTGTAATTAATATTCATAGATGGCCATGCACGAATATTAACACGCATAAAATATACGCATATCGTGAATACGCGAAATTTAATACACGCGAAAAAAATTTCTCTCGTTGCGCGAAAGTTTGCACGAATGAGGTATGTGAGACTTGTAGGTGTTACGAAATTTTATCGCAATAGCTTGTATAATTTGCTCTAGTTTGTATTTTTTATATGCTTAAAATAAGATATTCAATTTTCATATTTTTGATGCAAGAGTACATTTTTGTGCAAAATCTGAGCCAAAAATGAAAAGTGCTTCGTTTCTGGTGAAAATTTGGGTTAAAAGGAAAGACAATTCTATTTTGATGAAAATTAATATTTTACCCAGTTTGATGGCGTTGATTTTAAATCTAGTATACTTGCCATACTTTTGATCCAAACCTCTTTTGGGAAAATTTGGATAAATAAGGATATTGATGGAAATTGGCATCATATCCAATTTGATTTCAAATTTGATCTTTTTTAACTTTGGTCCAAAAGTAAATTTTTGGGCCAAAAATGAAAAGTGATTCATTTGTGAAGAAAATTGACGGATTTCAAATCTGATATACAACTTTCAAAATATTCATCCAAAATTTGATATTCAGTTTTCATATTTTTGACATTTTTTTTGCAAAGTGGATCAAATATGAAAAGTGGTATGACCTATGATGCTGATTTCAAAACTGATATATAATTTTCAAAATATTGATCCAAATTATTTTTTTTGGAGAGGGGTGGGGCGGTAGGGGGCAAATTTTGGACGAAAACGAAAGGTACATCAATTTTGATGAACATTGATATCTTACCCAACTTGATGGCTCTGTGTGATGTCAAATTCTATCAATAGAATGTCTTTTTTGGCTTTCTCGATTTTCGAGATTAATCTCCTGGAGAGTATGTATAACGAGAAATAGTGTCATGTTTGCTAAATTTCAAAAGGGATTATAATAACCTGTGCGTACAGAATTAAGTGCAGACATTCCAGAAGGAGAAATGAGTGTTTATAAAATCATAAATCAAGATATCTAACTTTTTACTTATTGATAAGTCTTTACAATCATTTGTACAAATTTGAACGAAAGATGAAAAAGCGATTTGTTTTTTTATTAAAATTGGTAATTGACCCAATTTGATGTTGCTGATTTCAAATCCGGCATACAATTTTCAAAATATAGACCCAAAAATACTTTGGGGGAATATTTGGTCCAAAAATGAAAGTTACTTCAATTTTGATGAAAATTGATATCTTGCCCAATATAATGTTGTTGGTTTCAAATCTGAGAAAGCTACAATTTTTAATATATTTACCCAATAATACTTTTTGAAAGTTACATAAAATTTGATAAAAATTGATATCTTAACCAAAAATTGATATCTTATCCTTTTGAACCAAAAGTATCTCTTTTTGGGCAAATTTGAATCAAACATTAAAAGTACTCTTTTTTAATAAAAATTGATGGCGCTGATATCAAATCTGATAAACAATTTTCAAATTTTTGACCCAAGACCTATTTTTGGTAAATTTGAGCCCAAAATGAAAGAGATACGATTATGATGAAAATTGGTACCTTTCCAATTTTTTGCTGTTGATCCAAATCTGATATTTACCTAACAATATCCTAACTCAAGAATTGGGCAATTTAGGACAAAACGCTTTTTGGTTGTTTTCTTTTCAAAGAAACAAAGTCAATTTTTAAGCAGTTTTGAATACCGTAATCATTTTTGCAAACTCCAAAAATAGTTCTTTTACTTGCTAATGTAAACCATTCATTATTAAAGAACATTACATGCCTGACATTACCCAAAAAGGCGTATTCAATCTCATTTCCAGGGTTTCTTGTCATTTTGAATTAGGAAGAAAGATAAGAAGCACTGAGAACAAGGTTGAGGTGTATTGTGCTCAATGTTTTGCAAGATTTATAATCATGTTTAAAATCACATGAAATTCGGCAAACCTTTAACCTAAATTTGCCGGAAAAAGGTAATCTTGGAACACCCAGTGAAAGAAATCTTGTTCCAAGTTCGAAGTAAACAAGCTGGAACAACGTTGTTTGACGTTGTTCTAGCGTCTTTACTGCGGACTTTGAACAAGTTATTTTTGACTGGAAACGGAGCACTTTTAATGTTTGGCCTAAATGGTTTTTGCAGCACTATAAAAAATAAGTATCAGATGAAATTAGCACTATAAATTTGCTCAGGAACCAATTTTCATCAAAAATGTAGCAATTTCTATCTTTGACTCAAATTTGCCTTAAAAATAAGTACTTTTAGATCAAAATTTAAAAAATGAATTACAGGTTTGAAATCAGTACCATCAAATTGGATCAGGTATCAATTTTAATGAATAACGAATCATTTTTCATTTTTGCCCAAATTTGCCTAAAATAGGTATTATTAGATCAAATTTTAAACAAATAAATTCCAGATTTTGAAATGAGTACCATTAAATTGGGTCAGATACCAATTATCATCAAAACGAAGTTTCATCAAAACGGAGCATTTTTGGCAAATTTGCAAATTTGCCCAAAAAAAAAGTACGAGTCAATATTATGCAAAATCAATCTTCGCCAAAAAGGATTTCGGGCCAAAAGGTAGAAAATTAAATATCGAATTTGAAATCACCACCATCAAATTGAGTTAGTTAACAATTTTCATCAAAAACGAAATTCCTTTAATTTTGGCTCAAATTTTGTCCTCTTTGGTACACTTTTTGATCAAAAATGTGAAAAATAAAGTCAGCGCCATCAGATTTGGTTAGGTAACCAAAAACAAAGCACTTTTCATTTCTGGCTCTAATTTGAATAAAATATGGTATTTTTGGGTCAAAATTTAATTAAAAGAATGAATTTCAAATTTGAAATCAGGACTATCAATATCAGTCAGGTACCTATTTTCATCAAAACGAAGTACGTTCCATTATCGACCCAAATGTGCCCCAAATGACAAGTGAATATCGGACTGAAACCAGCATCATCAAATTGGGTCTGGTACCAATTTTTATTAAAAAGGATGCATTTTTCATTTTTTGCTAAAATTTGCCCAAAAAGGTAATTTTTGGCTCAAAAATATGAAAATAATAGCAGATTTGAATTCAGCAACATCAGATTTAGTCAAGTACCAATTTTCATCACAAACGAAAGCGCTTTTCATATTTTCCCAAATTTGCCTAAATTTGGTATTTTTCGCTCAAAATTTAAAAAGATTTGAAATCAGGACCATCAAATTAGTTGAGATAATTTTCGTCAAAAACGAAGCACTTTGATCTGGTCTGCATAAGCATGAACGGTGAATTTTCAAGTATTAGATGGTAGTCGGTGGACGGAGGAAATTTGCTGGACGGTGGCTATGCACATCCCTTATATTTTTCCCTCTGACCCTTTCTGTGTATCTAAAGAATGGCATACAGACAAATTGATTAAAACCAATGTGGATGGAAGGAATAGCAAGACCAAGATATATTGTCTAATAGTAAGTCTAAAGTGGAAATCTGATAGTCTGACAGGCAACCTCGTCCGGAAAGAAGTCCTGGGAACGAGGTTGAGTGACAGGTTTGCCAAAAAAAGGAAAAGGTGATTCCAGTACAAGCCTGAATATAACTACTAGACATTAATTACATGTGAAGTTGTGTTTTTGAATATAGTGCTCAGCTTTTAATCTGAACACTATACTCAAAAAATGCACTTCCACAGGTGATATCCGACAGTTATATTCAGGCTCGCAGTATGTGATATATAATACAGTCGTCTAGAAAAAAGTTAGATAGATAAGCCAAAAAGTTGTCATTGTAAGTATCCCCCTCGAATGAACAAGCACCCCCTTAATAGTACATAAAAAGACTTTCATAAAAATTAAAACATGAAAGATTATTTCACCATAACCTCATTTTAAAATTTTGTGTTGTAGGTACAGACCCAAATCAATGAAGTTAACAAGATCAATAATGATTAACTATCGATTAATCTTATTAGGCCTAGGCTTTTTAGGGCTTTGAGAGCCTAGGGGGAGGCATGAGGGCCCTTTTCCATAAAATCTGAACGGCTGCCGGGGCCATGGTTAACTTAGTTGTCCATCCATACGTGGTCGGAAAAATGAGTACCAGTACGCTTGGGTAATAGGTCACCTTGATCTGAGAATGGAGTGACGCTTTACGAGTCTTTACGTCGCCTCCAACTACGGCCGACCAACTTACTAACTTATTAGCCATCAACGCAACCGATGTATATCACTAGATACATAAATGTCTATAATTAATTTGTCCGAAATACTCACGTGTCCCAAACAAGATACATACACCGTCAATCGAACGCAAATATATCAGATTTTACGGTAAAAACACGCTCTCTTTCACACGGACTTTTACGGGATTCCCCGGATTCTTCCATTTTCTTTCCCGTGCATCGTTTTTACGCTCTTGCTTGCCATTCTAAGTATCTGCGAAGGAGAGTGGTAAAAACAAGTGCGACAACCGTCACAATATTGTCCATATTTTGTTATACTCAGACTCTTCAGATGTACTTTGGGACGGTTAAAATCTAATCGAAAAACATGTCAATCGGTTGTGTATTTTCCCTTTGGCTCTTTCTTTGGGCATACGGAACAAATATAATACTATAATCTTTTCGAAACTGATTATCTGAATCTAATCTAATCTACGATATCTCGATCTGATATCTCGGCTTATATACAAACGTAAACGTCATATTCGCACTACCTTATTCCCAGAGCTATTATCTCTTTTTTGATCTGAGGACGTCTCGCCTTCCTGATATAAAAAAAAGATAAAAGACCGTTGGAAGGAGGTTAATATTCCCAGTATTTGAAAATGCACTGATGTTCAAACGAATACCATCGAAAATCGAAGAAATCGAAAAAGCTGACTATTTCCCGCAAAAACCTGTTCAAAGTCAGCCAAATAACGTTATAACAACGTTCTTCGAACATCATTTTGCTGACTTTGAACATGTTTTTGCCGGCTGGGTTATATTTGTTATATCTGTTTATATGTTTATGCAGAGTGACCGGAGAGAAGCAAGACTGTGCATAGACTGAACTAAACAAGCAAAGGTGACTAATATTTTCTCCTGGTTAAAATTTCCCAGCTTTTTTACGCCAGACTCAAATTTTTCTCAGATTTATTTACACGGACCTATAGTTTTAACAGATTTCTTCCCCAAAACAAAACTTTTTTCCGGACTTTTTTCCATGACCTTTCAATAGATGTTTTCCTTAAAACAATATCACAGGTCAAAATAATATTATTTCGCTTTGAACAGGTTTTTGCCGGCTGAGAGCTTATGTTCCTTAACAGAAATACAGTTATTTTTTTATAAGCAACCCCTTGAAGCAACTAAGGCCAGGTCCCAATATTGACAGTAAAAATATTTTATACATAAGTTTGTTGCAAAAAAAACAAAAACAAGGTAATACAGCATTTCGAATTGATCAAATTTTCGCCCATATATAAAAACCTCCCGTAAAGCTACCATTGATGTTTAAAGTGCGAACTCTCTCTCTCTCTCTCTTTCTAAATTTAGAACTATATGAAGTAGGAAAAAGATACTACAATTATAGCGCACACAACTCGTTCACGAAATGTACCAAACAATCTATCACGATATCACAGGTTATCTATCTACTTATTAACAATCACAATATTTTTACATTAAGCTCGCACGCGACTCTTAAAAAGAAATTTTAAAATTACCGCCATTTTTGTTTATACGCATATAACTTTGGTAACCCTACGATTATAAAACTTCTAAGCTAGGCAAGTAGTAAATATAAATGGTACGATTTTTTTCAACTCGATGTTGATCGTTGAACGTGTGTGTAATGAAACTTTATATATATTATCAGTACGTAGGTTTATCACAATATTTTTACATTAAAAGCTCGCACGCGACTCTTAGAAAGAAATTTTAAAATTACCGCCATTTGTGTTTATACGCATATAACTTTGATAACCCTACGATTATAAAACTCCTAAGCTAGGCTAGTAGTAAATATAAATAATACGATGATTTTTTTCAATGTTGATCGTTGGACGTGTGTGTAATGAAACTTTATATATATTATCAGTATGTAGGTTTATGTTATGCAGGCGCTCAACTTCTAATCAACGTCGAAAAGACGTCATTTTGACGTCCGAACGGCGTCTTTTTTTCGACGTTGATTCAACGTCGATTGCCCACTGGCTGGTTACTGTTTCTACTTGTACCGTTTTTTGAGTGTATTTATAATTAATTACTTGTTATTTTCATTACTCTATTATAATAACAGGAAATACTAATTGATCATTTCAGTAGTTGTCACATCACATCAAAATAGAGTCGTATACCGGACACACCATTCAAAAAATATCATAAGAAATTATCTGTTACCAAAAATTACCGTGCTGCTAAATTTTGCAAGAAAAAACTGGGAACAAGGTTGTTGTGCCAACGAGCTTGGAATTGATTGGTTCCTTCGGTAGGAAGAGCCAATCAATTGCAAGATCGTTGATACAATACAGTACTCTTTTCTATAGATATCAATATCAAGATGATCCGTCACAAAATTTAATCAACGATCTAACTAGCGATATGAAATCTATTATCGGTCATTCTGACGTTATGATTGACTGAGTATTAAATATGGATTGTTTGTAATGTTCCCATAAGGACAGTCGTAATGTGCCCACCGACCATGTATGTACCTAGTGGACCTTGTTCTAATGTCTTTACTGCGGACTTTAAACAAATTTTTGCCCACTGGGTGTGTCTTCATAAAGGTTGTGATATTGGGATGTTTTGAAATAAAGCTTATTCCAGTTTCCCATTGTATTTTCCACATATCCCGGATTTCTTTCCTATTCATTAATTGTCCAATTCACTTTCCTTTACAAAGAGAGTGTACCGATATGTGTACCGCTCACATAATAAAAGAGTTTGATTGGTTCTCTCGCATCACGTGTTACTTTATACCAAGTCCGATAGAGTGAGAGCTACACCTCTCCATCTTTAATGCATTTAAAGATTGGTGATTGTTCAATTGGCATTCCTTTTTAATTAAGTTTGACTAATACTAATATTTTGATCGGAATTTCAAACCTTGTTTTCTCATATTATTTAATGCAGAGTGATTTTTAATCCGCGATTTAGGCTTAACAAAGAAGTCTTCAGAAGTTATTCATGTAGTCATTAACTCGAAAGACATTTAATGGGTTGTTAATATGTTTCCTATATTAAGCCTGAATATAACTACCGGATATCAACTGTGGAGGAGTGTTTTTTTAGTATAGTGTTCAGCTTTTAAGCTGAACACTATACTAAAAAACCCTCCTCCACAGACGATGTCAGGCAGTTATATTTAGCCTTATTATCTCGGGTATAAAATAACGGTATGTAGAAAGTTTAATTAAAATATATTATCGGTGAGTATTTGAATAGATGCATCGTTCATATCAGTATGTCCGTTCTTTAACATTTAGACAGGATGCATTAAATATCTATATGTAATAGGTGAGTTTACAACACATTGTTTATTAAAGTTTTATACATTTTATTTTATCCCCTAGAGGTGTTTGGTTTAATCAAAAGCAACGCTCGCTCCACAACTTTTTATCGCTCGATCTATTTTCATGTTTTCTATTTCTCTTTTCATTTTCGTTTTCTTTCTATGAAGATTATTATTGCCCATGATATATCATCTACCAGAATAAACCCGAAGTCCATCCTTTCGGATATAAGTTATATATTTAAATCGTTTCTTGGACCGGTGTCGAAAAAATGTTTAAGTATAGTAACGAGGAAATATGAAACACAGTTTATTTATGTTTACTGAATACATCAACACAATAAAGCTATTACGTATTTCCAGTGGTCAAAAACATGTTCAAAGTCCGCAGTAAGACACTAGAACAACGTTTTCAACGTTGTTCTAGTATCTCTACTGCGAACTTTGAACATGTTTTTTACTATGACAACACTGTGGTTTCTCACGACTTAAAATAACCTAAACTTAAATGTCCCACGCGGTTTAATGTCTTACTTTGTGTGTTCTACACAATGTGTTATTTTGAGTGACACGGTTTAGTGTGTTACTTGTGTGTTCTACGTTATGTGTTATGTTTGAGTGTTTCCCATGGTTCAGTGTGTTACTTGTGTGTTCTACACAATGTATTATATTTTAATCTTTTACACGGTTTAGTGTCTTACTTTTATGTTCTACACAATGTGTTATATTTGAATCTTTTACACGGTTTAGTGTGTTGTTTGTGTGGTGTTCACAGATATACGAAAAGTATATCTATGGTGTGTTCTACACAAAGTGTTATATTTGTGCCTACATGGTTTAGTGTGTTATACGTAATGTGTTATATTTGAGTGTACCCCACGTTATCCTACGTGTGTGTTATACTTGTGTCCAGCACATGACTTTAAACGTTTTATCTGAATTCTTCCTCGAGCCATCTAACTTCTTTTGACCAGAATCACAATTTAGGATAGCTTCTATTTTCCCATAGACATTTATGCAAGACTTCGAAGAGATGTTTATCTATAGAGTCGAATTCCATTCTTAAAATTTAATGATTAGTTAAGTCTTATACAATCAGCTAAAGATGCTGATAAAAAAAATGCCGTAAGGTGATAGGTTCAGATAATACTGTAATATCAGTTAGGATCCATCACTTCGATACACGTAAATCAGAATATCATACTTAATATCATACTTACTTGATGTATTTGTCAAAATACTGTCAGGATTCATATATCACCATCTGTGTTTCCTGTAGCCCAAGTATTACCTTCCCAGTGGGCAAAACCAGTAAAGACGATAGAACAAAACGTCTTCAACAAGTTAGAATGAGTGATTTTATGTAGTAATATTTGGTCAAGACCCCCTAATACTTACCATACAAATTTCCATTAAATACTAACATTTATAGGGGGTTGTGATGTGAAAAATTAGAGAAAAAATTTATGTAATTTCAGCTATCATCAGCCCCTTAAAAGTTTAAAAAAGAACAACATAAGACTGTTAGATAGTGGTAAATACGGGTGACTGTTACGTGTAAAGATCGATTTCCAGTAGGCAGAAAATTCGGCGTGTGATGTCAATTTCCACCGATGAAATATCTTTTTTTGACTTTGGCGGAGAATTTTACGCCTAATGGAAGTCAACCATTACCCAGCCGGCAAAAACCTGTTCAAAGTCAGCAAAATAACGTTAGAACAACGGGTAAGGGACTTTTTAAAAAGAACAAAATATTTGTGGTATAGTTTACAGTTTAAAGTTTTGGAGAAAAGTAACCGCATTTAAGTTTTACTTTTTTTTGAAATTTATCTATGAGTGAGTAACCGCAAATTATTCCATTTTTTAAACTTTAATATTTTTCGGAAATTATGCATAAAATAAATTCAAATTGAATTTAAGTATTATTTAGTAAAGTTCCCCATCGGAGATGTTCGTAATTTTATTCTAGCAGTTTTTCAAAAACAAATTTTTTGTTCGACTAACTACTACTCCAAACTTAGTTAGATATCTCCTATGTAATCACTTTTTATGGTTTTGTATATTTTTTTTCTACTTTTTTTAATGACTAATTTAATTAATTGGTAGCTAACTAAGATCCAGGAGTGTAATCGGCAGTCTTTTATACTGCGTGAAAGTTTATAGAATACGGTTCCGTTTATCTCCGTATTTGGACTGTGTATTGCCATATGTGACAATATACAGTTCGAATACGGAGAAATACGGGACCGTATTCGGCAGTCTTTCATACTTTATAAATGAATCTGTGCAGAAGTGTGTTAGCTCAATGAACTAATCCATTGCAAGATCATTGACTCAGTACTCTCCTCAGTAGATTTTATTTTTGAGACGGTGCCTACAGAATACTGTATGATTCGAAGACATTATCTATCAGTGTTTCCATATAAGGAATGTTATTACTATTTTTTTCATTCTTCAAATTTGAATCAATCATATATAAATTATTCAAATACTTTTTAATTCCGAGTTTGATTTATGCGAACTAAACGTCTGACAACGTTTTAAGCTGAACATGCAAGTAAAACCTCAAACCCAATGAGGTGAGAAACTTAGACAGAGGAAGCAGCTTACTATTTTCCTAGCCAGAGGGCAAACCTTGTTCTAGCGTCTTTACTGCGGACTTTGAACAAGTTTCTACCCACTGATTAGCACCAAATTTAAAACACAACAATCTCAGCCGGCAAAAACCTGTTCAAATTCAGCAAAATAACGTTAGAACAAAGTTCAGGTTTTTGCCGGCTGGGATGTTCGGGTTTATAAAGAATTTCTTCTTATGCAAATTACGTATCCTCATATATATTAATACACGCTCCGTATAGGCATACGACGTCGGATCAACGTCGAAACAACATCAAGGGATTAATCTCTTACACTATATCCTTGTGCAATTTTATCTACCAGAAATTTATTGATAACATGAAATCTGAATAGAAAACTTTAATACTTTAATATCTATTTATAAAATGATAAAAACTTGTTCAAAGTCAGCAGTAAAGACGCCAGAACGTTGGTTTGAACATCTTTACTGTGGACTTTGAACAAGTTTCTACCCACCGAGAACGTTATTCAAAACACCAATATTGAAAACTCCTGTAAAATAGATATAGCTTGATTATACAACCACGTTCCCAGGGCTTCTTCTCTATTGACGTCTAAATCAGAAAGAAAAGGAGAGAAAGAAATTAGACGTCAAGAGAGAAGAAGCCCTGGGAACGAGGTTGAACGATTATGCTAAAATATCAAAAGTACCAATAAAGTTTGAAGAAATATATTTTGACAAGTGATATTGGATTAATATATATTTCGATGGGTTCACATCATCAGATGACATCAATCCTCTTATTTGGGCGTGGTCCGTCTTTAGTAACATGCAATAGTAACGTATAAGAGTATCATACAGCCCTTAAAATTACCTGAAGTAGTAACAATCACTGATCATACCCAGAAAATTCAGTTTAAAAATATCAGAAAGTGACAAAACGAGCGATTCTTTTCTCTGAAAACAGAAAATGTTTGGCCAAACAAAGCAGGTTGCCACACAGCGAACATAGAAAATACATAATTTCCTACAACTTCAATCACTTCAATCACAATATCTCCACTAGTATTCATTCCTATGAAGTGAAACGTTCCAATATAAACTTTCATATGGACTTTAGTAGAAAGAATTTTCAAAAAAACAAACAAACAAAAAAATTGAACGTTGATTAATAATATAGGGCGCTATAGGGCATATAGGGCGCTAAAAACGAGTATAATCCATATGGAAATTAACAATTCCTTTGAATTCCCCCAAACATTGGTTCAGGAACGTTGTTCTAACGTTATTTTGCTGACTTTGAACAGGTTTTTGACGGCTGGGAAGTGAGTTTTGAGGGCTTCTTCTCTCTTGACGTCTAAATCGGTAATAAGAACGAGAGAGTTAAAAAGTTAAAAAAAATTAAAAACAGAGAAGGAGCTCTGGGATCGAGGTTGTCTCCGGATGGGATTGCGTATTTCCATGTATGGTAATCAACGTAGATGAAAACTTGTTGCAGTGTCCTGCACAAAAAGAAAGTTATTGCATTGTAGCAAGTTCTTTGAGCAGCCAACGCCTCGTTTTTATGTATTTATGAATAGGCCTATTTCCTATACGGTATATCTGGTATCCAACTTGGTACTCTTTCCCAGAAACTTGTTTAAAGTCTGCAGTAACGACACTAAAACAACGTTGTCAACGTTGTTCTAGCGTCTTTACTGCTGACTTTAAACAAGTTTTCGCTCACTGAGAATAAAATAACGATCAACTAATATATTCTATATAAGATCTTATTAGTTACAGTAACGTTTAATATAAAACTTTTTATAATGAACACGACTAATTAAAATTTGCTCTTAAGCATTAAAGCAGTTTTCCACCGAACGGAAAGGAAACGGAAAATGCGCACGCGTAGACAGAAATTATAAACATCATTGGTAGAAATTGACGTCTTACTAAGCGTGCGCATTTTCCGTTTTGCGGATTTGGATTTACTTATATCTATGGATTTTCAAGTCTCATTAATTTGACAGAAAAATGAAAAGAAAAAAGTATTAAAATGCAATATAACTGTAGCTATATCTGTATAACGCTGTTATTTCAACTGTGTACCCACAGGGCAATCGACGTATATTCCATTTTGATAAAGGCGTTATTTTGACGTCTGGGTGCAGGGTAATAACATAAAGAGTTAACCAGGACTTTAGCCTAGTGACACGTCGCGTTTGATTAACGTCTAGACGTCAAAACGACCATTATTTGAAGACTTTGTTCGTCGAAGACGTTATTCTAGCGTCTTTACTGCAGACTTTAAACGTGTTTTTTTTGCATGCTGGGATGAGGTTAAAGGACATCGAAACCTGGTTTTATCAATATGATTTGACTAGGATATTCTTGAAATGCCAAACACTATGGTGCTTAAAAACAAAGTGAAAGGTTAAACTGGACAAATATATCTGTCGTATACAAACCAGAAAATCATAAATAGCTAATAATAGTTTTAAAAATAACTTTTATAACAATTATTAGTCTACATAAAATTTAGACTTACGTCACTCATATACTTTCTTTAATGCAAAGGTATTTTGCTATAGAGAAAACTGCTAAAGAAATCTCTACTACGTATAGTCACTGGGGAATCATACTGATATGTTCTATTCAAAACAGAAATTTTGGCATTATTAAAACTGGTAAAATGATATTAACCCTTCGTTAGTGTGGTGGGGTACCCCCAGGAATTTTTTAATTTATGGGAAGGTAT
>JAULBZ010005345.1:0-13528 GCA_032360805.1 Neoturris breviconis | reverse complement strand
AGGTGTGCGAAAAAGGGGGGAGGACGCTTATTCCGAGGGGGCGCTTAATCGAGGCATTACGGTATAGGATGGATGGATTATTTGACTATACTACTATGTTTTTATTGGAAGTAGAAATCATGTGGCTACTTTTTTTAAAAAAAGTTAATACTTAAATATCTAATAAAAAGTTGTTGTCCTCATCATCTGTTATACATTTAAGAACAATGCAATGGACGGACACATTTTCTACAAAAAATATTCCTTCCTATATTGGAATAATAAAGTTCTTTTTGTTTCCAATTAACAAAGGAATCAATTAAATATAAACTTGTTAATCTAACATTAATGTATATCAAACTTTTATGTTTCCTAAGTGGTTTGCATGTAATGTTCACATTATTTTTTAATGTAATGTTCACAGTACAATTTTAGAGTTGAAGAAACTATTCCCAAAAAAAAAAAAAACAGCTTCCAAAAAAGATTCATAGAAAGACTTTCATAAATTAGTTAATTTTCAAGACATTTTCAAGTCCAAATGTGACTCTGGTCAAATCCTTATAAAGTTAATTCAAAAAAAGTATATGTCAACATAAATAATGAGAAAATGATGAGCCAAAAGTCTCCACTTTTAAAAAACTATTGGCCAGCGGTCTTGTAATATTGCCATATTCAAATTTTAAGATAGTACCATACCTATTCAGTCCATTGGACAGAAAACACATCTTGAACCCTTTTTGCCTATAACTCAGGACCGAGCTGACAAAATCGCATACATTATAGTACTACGTATACACTATACGAATTCAGTTCCAGGGTCATGTAGTTTTAAAAAAATTAATTATATGATTAAGATCAATATCACTAGAAAGTCCGAAACAATGCTCAAAAATCCCTTCTCCACAGTGATTATTTGCTCTTATTTGGAACGCTGTATAAATTCTATGATTATCATTATAATTATTTTGAGAGATATTGTTACTTGGGCAAAAGATTGTTTAAAGTACACAGTAAAGACATTGTTATAGCGTCTTTTGCTGTTGACTTTCAACAGGTTTTTGAACCATTGGGTTTGCTGTTTCAAAACTCTTGTAATACATGCTTTTTATATGGAACAAGCCTGAATATAACTGCCGGACATAACCTGTGGAGAAGTGTTTTTTGAGTAGGGTTCAGCTTTTAAACTGAACACTATATTCAAAAAACACTCATCCACATGTGATGTCTTGCAGTCGTATTCAGATTTGTGGAACACCTTTACTAGAACCTCAGGCTCAATTTAACCTTTCATAAAATTAATGTCATAAAACTACAAAATGCATTATGTTACAATAACCATGATCCATTCTCCTTCTCTTATCCCTATTTTATTTATGTTAACATTCTTTCTACAACTCCACTTGTGTCATAGATTAACTGTTATAAAATCAAAGATAAAAACTCTGTAAATAAACTCCATGTAGTTAAGGAGGGTTTCATAATTAGTAAAAAAAGTACAAATAGCTGGAAATATTCATACAAATAGCGCAATTAACTTGTATCGTTAAGTTTTTAGACCTTTATGATAAGAAATAAGAAACGTAGAAAAAAAAAACTTTCTAATTTATTTTGGGCAATTATGACATCATATCACTTGAGGACAATATTTGGGCCAAAAATATAGTAAAACGACTGGTGCTCAGATCTGGTACTTCCTTATGACGTCATAATTGACCGAAAAATATTAGATTTTTTTTTTCTTCAAAGTTTTTTATTTACTATCATAGATGTCTGAAATCTTAATAATACTAGTTAATTGTGTTACTTGTAGCAATATTTCCAGCTATTTATACTCTCTTTACCAATTGCTAAACCCTCCTTAACTACGTGGAGAACAGAACAGAACAGATTTTTGGTAAGTTTTCACTAAACATTTGAATAAATATTGTCAAATTGTCATAGAAATCAATTTTAAAAAGTCTCTGCTTTAAATAAAATACTTTTTTGACGATAAGCAGCAGTTTTAAAATATTGCTTAGTATGGTTATACCAAATTCCAAGATGGTAGTACTTCAGGAACACAGTAAACAGGTCACTGCTAAAACAAAGTGTTAGGTTAGCAATAGCAGTGCAATATCTTAATTATTTCTTTAGTAGTTAATCCAGTTGCCTAAACCTTGTTTCCACTGCCCAGAATCGATTAATTAAGCATGTGGCATAGACGTTGAGTTCAAAAAAAAGGAAAACAGGATAATTCCAAATAATTCAAGAAAACTTTTGTAATTATTCCAATTATAATATATTATAATTATATTTTTTGATAGTCTCGTTGGGCAGCCAAATCAAACGGTTGCCAGAATGGACTATCGAACAAACCCTAATAAACAACATTGATAGCAAATCCAAACTTTATTTGGAGGGCTAAAAACAAAAGTTAAGTTTAATAAGTTGGTCAACTGCAGTCAGAAGCAACCAAAAGGTTCCTCTAATTTTAACAGAATATCGTAACCAACATATGACTGAATCTACCTACCATTGCATGTAAGTCCATCTCCGCTGAATCCAATTCTACAAGCACATGTAAAACCACCAACTGTGTTCGTACAAATAGCATTTACATCACATTGATCAGGTATACTACACTCATTGGTATCTATGAAGAGAATATATATTTATGATGTAATTGCTCTATTTAGCTGTCAAGATATATAATATTCCAGACCATGAAAAGAAATATCAAATAAGTGACATATATTTCCTAGCCAGAGAGCTGTCGCCCTCATATCAAAATTGCCCTGATGTGGACACTGCAGTGGTTTCCTTGGTTCACTTAGAAATTCCACGTAGGAGATTATTGCAGTGTCCACATAGAGGTGACAGTCCTCTATTCATTCATTTTAATGTTAATATATAAGGATATGCTGAGCAAGCTCAATGCAGTAAGTAAGTAGTAAGTATGTAAGGATTTAGCCTGAAAAATCTGTCAGCATGTACACTACAGGTAGAAGATACAAGACACATGGTAAATGGTAATTGTACCTGTAGTTATATATAGACCCGACAGTAAGAGACCCTTATTATGATAAAGGAGCAAATAGGAAGACATAAAAAGAAGAGTTATGGTTGGTATGACAATGCTACATATAATATTTACTATAAATAAAAAGAAATAATTACTTTATTCAACATTTTGTAATGCATTGACTGCAGATATACACAGTGTGTCATACTATAATTTCTCTTTTTATGTTCATACTATGAATGCTTAAGGAAGGTATAGGGAACATGACAATAGTTGCATAGGCATAAGTGTAGGCATAGACATGTTGTATGGACAACAAAAACTTAAAACCGCAATATAAATAAGAACTGATAAGACTCTCAATACAGATAAGACATTGGGATACGAAAACTCCAGTAGGAGATAATAAATCTGCGGGTATGAGAAAAAGAAAGGAACCTCTAGTAAATAATTGTTTGCAGTCATATAAAACATAATAATATCTGATAGCATTATGGTTCCGTAGGCATAAAAGCATATTATATTTCTAGACATAAGTCTAGAAAATGAAAATGACACAAATGTAGCTTGGCTTATAAGCAGGTGGATGGAAATTACAAGCAAGAGCTCACCTTCTAATTTGACTGGTTTAAAATTTATTTTTTGATGAAATATATTTTATAAAAAGAATAATCATTGTTTAACTTCAATAGACCAATTATGGTAGAAATTTGAAATTTATTCGAATTCAACCTTTTTTAAAACATTTTTTAGTGAAACGAAAATCCATATAGTTTTTGCTGTTGGATGAGAATTCAGATGACGAAGATGTAGATATTGATTAGGAAAAGAAGAAACAGTATATCGTTGTGGTGTTTATTATATTTTCCTTAAGTTTTGTCAATTAAATAAGCGGCGCCCTCCTCGAATAAGCGCCCCTTCCCTTGAGGCTCGAAAATTAAATAAGCACCAGAGCATTTAATCGATGCATTACGGTACAGTATCAGATAAACCAAGCAACGAAATGATGTAGATGAAAGATCTGATTCTAAATAATAATTCCTTAGATAACTTGCCAAAATGAACCCTGTAAATAAAATGTTACTTCACTCTCTTTCTTCTTGCTTGGCAACGTTATTTCTGAGAAAGATATACTGTCATATAAATTACCTGTGCAAGTGAATCCATTACCATTGAATCCAATTCTACAAGCACATGCGTAACTTCCAATCGTATTTGTGCATTCAGCATTTGCATCGCATTGAGCCGTTCCAATATTACATTCATCATTGTCTGTAAAATAAAATAAACATAAATCCAAGCATCTACCATGTGTTGATACAATTATTTTGTACAATAAAATTATTAATTTATTAAAAGTAAATAACTAATGAAAAATGTTCTCTTGAATAAGATTGAAAGTACCTATGCATGTAAACGATGGAAAGATAATTTCTACTTACCAGTGCAAGTGATCCCATCACCATTAAATCCTGTTCTACATGCACATGTATAACTTCCCACATTATTGAAACATTGAGCATTTATATGACATTGATCAGTTCCAAGAGCACACTCATCATTGTCTGCATAAAAAAGGACATTTAATTTATAACATCTGGTATTATATCCATTCACTGAATGAATTATAACTTTGCGGTAATTGAAACGACAGCAAATAATCATTGTGGAGGAGATATTTTTGAGCAAAGGTTAAGGCTATAAAGCCTTATACTATGCTCAAAAAACCCTCATCCATAGTGATTATTTACTATTATTTCGATCACTGCTTTTACAAAATGACAACAGTGACAATGCTAGAAGAATAATTTGTCCTCACCAGTACAAGTGAACCCATCACCATTAAATCCTGTTCTACATGCACATGTATAACTTCCTACATTATTGAAACATTGAGCATTTATATGACATTGATCAGTTCCAAGAGCACACTCATCATTGTCTACATAAAAAAGGACATTTAATTTATAACATTCAGTAGCTATTATATTCATTCACTGAATGAAGTATAACTTTGTGGTAATTGAAACGACAGCAAATAATCATTGTGAAGGAGATATTTTTGAGCATAGATTAAGACTATAAAGCCTGAAGCTATGCTCAAAAAACCCTCACCCATAGTGATTATTTACTATTATTTCGATCACTGCTTTGCATAGAAAGGAATATGTTTACAAAACTACAACAGTGACAATGTTGAAAGAATAATTTGTCCTCACCAGTACAAGTGATGGAAATTTGCATGTAAGCAAATCTGATATTAAAATTATCTTTTTTGGCCAAAGTTGGGCCAAATGTGGGAAGTGTTTTATTTTTGATGAAGATTGGCATTTGACAAAATTTAATGGTGTAAAATACTGATTATCATTAAAATAAAAATACTAATAATTTTTGGTCCAAACTTGCCATAAAAAAGACAGTTTTACGGTCCAAATTTTGAAGGCCAAAAATTTTGGCTAAATAATGATTTGGGCCTGATTGAATAAACCGTTCTGTATTTTGATTGGTTGCTGGTTTCAACAGGTTGCCTTACGCAGTTTTAGACCGTTTTATATGGTTTTAGGTGATTTTAGATTGTTTCTACTGGTTTTAGATCGTTCCATCTTTTAGTAAGGACACATATAAAAGTAGTGAACTATAACTTTGCATGGAAAGAATTTGAATACAACTTCAATTGAAAACATAATTTCCCCTTACCACTGCAAGTGAACCCATCGCCATTGAATCCTATTCTACAAACACATGTATAGCTTCCCACATTATTGAAACACTGAGCATTTATATGACATTGATCAGTTCCTAGAGCACACTCATCATTGTCTAAAAAAAAGATTTTGTGTCTAACTATATATACTGAGGAGGGCGCCTACCACATTTTTTATAATAACTTTCAAACCACTCTACAATGCTGAAGTTTACTTAGTTGTAGTATAAATCTATTTTTTGACACATACTCATCAGATGTGACCATCATACCTCCAGCAGATCAAAAGATATGGGTCATAACCTGAAGCTACCTATTTTCTAATGAGAAATCCTATGGAAATTATCCATATCACTATTTTAACATAACTTGTGTCAAGGTAATGCTTATTGCACACAACTTGGTGGAGTTACTTAAAATCACAAAATAAACAATTCTAATAAGTTCGGTCATGTGACTAACCCATTTTCTCCAATTTTTCTGATTTTTTTGGATTTTCAGATTAAAATTTCGATCTAACATTTTCACTAAAAACTATGTGAAAAAACATTAAAATACCTACCTAAAATTGCAAACAGAATGAAAAAAGCTTTCGTATAATTTTTAATCAAAATTCTAAGAATTTTTAAAGAAAATGAGCCATTCAAAATTAATTGTGATAATGACATTAGAAAAAACATATTTAGTACCATTTCGTTCCTGTTATAACAGACTATAAGTCTACAAAGTTCCATCTCAATCTTATTAGTATTTCAAAAGTTATGGAAGAGTGAAATACACCCTAGCTTTGAGGAGGCCCATATAACCCAGCATATAGGGCTAACAACCCCCCTTTGATTGGTTTTTATCTTTATTATGGTGGGTTTAGTTCAGTATAATTCATTTTGCTTGGTCTAATATTATAATGTGCAATTTATAACCTTTGTATAGTTGGTAGGTGCTAGCTTTGTGTAATCTTTTTAAACGAGTTTCTGTCAACTATATGTATTTATTATGCTATGCTCAGTTTATGTATAATTTATTTGTCATTACCTAAAACATTTCTGTATGTTTTGTTGACATAGCTTATTCACATTAGGTTGTTTCGAAAAGCTTCATATATTTTGTAATTTTTATAACAGTTGATTCAATAACTAGCCTTCCAATATTGAAAATAATAAAAAAAAAAATTGATTTGAAGCACTCAGAAATATTTGGTATTAGACTAAGTAATGGTATGATCATAAAAAACACTTAAAACAAACCCAAGAATACTGCAGAGGTTATAAAACCTAGTCTTAGTCATAAACAAAGAGGTAGGAGAATATTTTAAATATACATTAACATGAATGTACATTTTAAGGAAAGTACTACCTCAAAAATAAATGGGTAACTACATAGAAAAATTTGAAGAATAAGACAAAATTTACATTTCTGCTTATTTTACTGAAAACTAAATTATTAATTCCGGTTAGATTTTGTATTATATTATTTTGTGAGATTCACCCTATTTTAGATATTTATATAAATATTTATTTCTATACATATTTCTATTATATATTTGTGTGATCAAATTCGCAGTTTTTGGCTGCCAAATATACTGTTTGTAATGTCAAAATTCTTTAGGATAGCTTCATTTTCGCTTCTTGAGAGTTTTACTTTCCTAATTTAACATTTTGAGAGGAGGTTATATACGAAAACAAAATTGGCCAAAAATGAAGACTAACTTCGTGGGGAAAAATTACAAATCACAACTAAATTTCGCAAATTTGGCCAAAATTTGCGAAACTCGAAAAAATTAATTTCTACAAAAATTAATTCTGTGAAGGTATGTTTTCCTCCTAAAAATTATGAAAATAAATGACCACCCAGGGTGTTTATTCAAATAAATATGGTACTAAAATAACATTATATCAAATGTTCATTATTGTGTCTTGGCATGAGAACTTACCATCACAATTGATTCGTCCATCACCACTGAATCCTGGTTTACAAACACATCTAACACTTCCAACTATATTAATACAATCAGCATTTGGGTGACATTGACTTGTCCCAAGAAGACATTCATTATTATCTATGAGGAAAATAAGTTTAGTCAAAGATATGATGACATAGCACCTTAATTTCGTAAATTGTGTTACTAGATATAAAATATAACCACTATCCAATATAATGAACATTAAATTTTCGATGCACATACTACATTGGAACAACATCAAAACATCAAAACAACACTACAATGTCCGTATGTTAGCAGAATTGACAAATCGATGTTTGGCTTATAATTTTAATCATTTTCAAGTATTTTGTTATTAGTACAAAATTTCAAATAAATACGTGTTTGATTATTTTAGTGTTATAGGATAAGTGTTTCTGACTAGAAGAGAAAACATGATACTTGAGTAAAAATATTACAACAGTAACCCAGTGGGTTTAAAAAAAAGGGTCTCTTTTCTTTTTTTTCGCAAGAACTAATTTTCGGGAATTGAAACTTTTGGAACATTTCACAGGAACTAATTTTCACAAATAACTTTCTTAGTGACTTAGAAACTTCTTGGGAACTAAATTTCACAAATTTGGCCAAAATTTGCGAAACTCGCAAAAAATAATTTCCACAAAAATTAATTCTGTGAAGGTATGTTTTCCTCCTAAAAATTATAAAAATAAATGACCACCCAGGGTGTTTATTCAGATAAATATGGTACTAAAATAAAATTAAATCAAATGTTCATTATTGTGTCTTGGCATGAGAACTTACCAACACAATTGATTCGTCCATCACCACTGAATCCTGGTTTGCAAACACATCTAGCACTTCCAAGCGTATTAGTACAATCAGCATTTGGATGACATTGACTTGTCCCAAGAAGACATTCATTATTATCTATGAAGAAAATAAGTTTAGTCAAAGATAAGATATTTGTAAATTACTGTATGTAAAATATAACCACTATTCCCATAGAATGAACATTAAATTTCCTGTACACATACAAAATTTCAAATAAATACATGTTTGATTATTTTAGTGTTATAGGATAGGTGTCTCTAACTAGAAGAGAAAACATGATACTGAGTAAAAATATTACTACAGTAACCCAGTGGGCTAAAACTTGTTAAGTAAAGACATTAAAAACAACGTCCGGGAACTCTCTATTCTTATATAATTAAAATGTAATTTTACACCAGGGCAAATCTAACAAATTCCAGGTATCTATTTTATTATAAATTAAATGTAATGTAAAGTATTTCCAACTTTAATTTCAAATTTCTTTTTTAAATTTTGTATACAATTTGTACCAAAAAATTCGTACATTCGTATGTAAAACTGTACATATGATGTTATCAAATTATAGCATCAATTTTATTTCCTTATGCTGCTTTACATCATCATTATGTCAAAACTTTATATACTGTCAAATATAAATATAAACCACCTGTGCAATTAAATCCATCACCGCTGAATCCTGGTATACAAGAACATCTAAAACTTCCATCGGTGTTTGTACATGCAGCATTTACATGACACAGTTCTATATCAAATCCACATTCATTGATATCTATAAGGAGAAGAAATATGTAATATTGTCAACACTTTGAAATGGAATATATAACCTATATTAACTGTACTATTAGGCGTGATTTCTCTCGCATGAACAGAATTCGCACTGAATTATTTCTTAAAAAATTAAAAGTTATTTCCACTTATATTTTAGAGAGTGGGCTCCAAATTTTTATTTGCTATAAACATAAGCATGATTTCTACTTATACCTTTTCCAACGAAAATGTGTCGCGTGAACAGAGTTCGCACTGAATTATTTCTTAAAATATTAAAAATTATTTACACTTATATTCTAAAGAGTGGGCTCCAAATGTTTATTTGCTATAAACATAAACAAAAAAAAACACGTTATTTAAAACCACTTTTTTCACATCTATATATAAGAAACATAGTACAGATGAGGATACATGTACAAGACATGCACAGTGTATTATGTATATTATATAGTTGTAGGTTATTTTAGTGGATGATGAGTTCTAAGGTCCTGAAACTATTTTATGAATAAAAATCCTCTTGAAAACTTTAAAGTTTAAACCTTGTATACCTACCATCACAATTAAGTTTGGTAGCAGTCTTATCCAAGCAACCTTTTATGCTGATCATCTGAATGAATGGGAATTCGATCTGTCAAATTCAGAGGAAACACTGAATCTCAATTAACAAGAATTCAAAAATATCAGCACCGGAATGGTTACCAAATTTAAGTTGAATTTGTTGTGAATGAAAGGGAAAACTCCTTTCATATTATTGTACAACTCTGTTCAAAACAATCCCTCGTGGTCGTATGTGTCTTCTGGATAGGACACCACATTTATATTGAAAAATATGAATAATGTTGAGCCCGCAACTGTTTGTTTTTACAAGCAATGTAGAAGCCATTTGATTGCCCAATTTTCATCATTTCGCAAGAAAAGTATAAAAAAGCAAATGCGCATGATCAGAAGCTTTTGCGTGAAACTTTTTCGAAATAACACATTAATCACACATTACACTACATTTCTTATTTAAATGTCACTCATTTCTTTTGTGAAAATCTTCTCAAAACTGCATTTCTTTACGATATTCTTTTATGATATTTAACCTTTTTCTGTCTAGTGCAGTGCTTGAAATAAGAGCAAATAATCACTGTGGAGGAGTGATTTTTGAGCATTGATTTAGACTAGTAAGTCTCTTTACTCTTATTTCAAACACTATAATGAACAAGTGAGATAAAATATGCAACCTAAATATTAATTTGGTTTTCTTAAATCAAATGTAAACAAACATGGGAGAGTGCTCCATCACCTGTGGATGTCAGGTAATGTCTGTTGGACAGTCCCTTTAGGGCGATGATTATGTCAACATATACAATTCATATAAATGAAAAACACAATTAAACATTTAGTAACTAAGTAAGTAAAAGGTATATTCCGGGCATAATGCAGTTTATGGCTTTTCATCCCTTAAAAACTAAAGATAAATATTTAACAAAAAAATATTGTCTAAAGGTTGATTAGGAAAATCTAGCAAGAAAGCCAAAAGAAGCCATTCCCTTGGTAGAAACGAAAATAATATGACATGTGATGTCAATATCTACCGACAGAACGTCTTCTCCTGGCTTTTGCTCAGGATCATCCGCCCAAAAGAAACCATAATGAAGTGAGCATAAAGGGTGGACATCAAAAGAGGAATTTGGTCTAACATGCAATAATTTTGCTTCATAAAGATAGCTAGCTATATATATGAAAACTAAAAATATATTCTTGAAAATTATACGCTCTAAAAAATGGATGGATCATTACCTCTACAACTGAAACCATCACCACTATATCCTATTCTACAAGCACATGTGTAACCTCCAATTGTGTTCGTACAATCAGCATTTGTATGACAATTATCTGTTCCAAGATTACATTCATTGTCATCTGTAAAATAAACAAATATACATGAATGAACGAATCTAACATGTGATGCTGCATTTTTTTTGTGCAATGCAAGCCTTAAGATAATGGTAGGACATCACCTGTGAAAGAGTTTTTTTTGAGTACAGATTTCAGCTGCAAAGCTAAAAACTGTACTCAAAAAACACTCCTTTACAGGTGATATGTGATGGTTATCTTGAGGCTTGCAATGAAATTACTATTCTGTGAAAAGTAAATAACTTAAGCATGATTAGAAATTACCTGTGCAAGTTAAGCCATCACCACTGAATCCAGATTTACAATCACATCTATAACTTCCAAATGTATTTATACAAACAGCATCTTCATGACATCGAGTTCCAATGACACATTCATTAATGTCTTAATAACAAAGAAGAAAACGAATAACATGTAATACCTTGTTAATGTTTAGGAAAGATTTAGGTAAATGCAAATTTTTAGAGACAGCTTTTCAAGCTCTTTCCAATGGTATATTTTCTTTTAATTACATAATTATCTTGAGCTTGTAATATGATTGGAAATTACCTATGCAATTAAATCCATCACCGCTGAATCCTGCTTTACAAGTACATCTAAAACTTCCAGCTGTGTTTGTACAATTAGCATTTGTATGACATTGATCCGGTACCAAGGTACATTCATTGATGTCTATGAATAATAAATACGCTGATCTAACATTGTATTACTCAAGAAAAATCTGATATGCTTACAAAAAGTTACTTTTAATATATTAAGGTGGAGTTCCACAAGATGAAAATGAAATAAGAAAGAGGAGACGTGTTTGGTAAGAGGGAATAATGTAGATGGCAGTTGCTGAAAAAGTCTCAATTAGTTAATGAAGGCTCTTTAACCACTCTTTAAATCAACAAATGTGAGCATCTTCCTTTAAGTAACTCAGCTCAGACAACTTGTACGACTTCCATTTACAAAATAGTTTATTTTACGCAGTCATTTAATGTTTTATAACATACACTAAAGGCTGAAAAGCATGATACAGTTGATCATAAATGATTTGTCATATTCACTTTTCTACATATGATTAATCATAACTGATGCAATGTAAACATAAGTATGATTTTTTATTTAGAAGATTTCAACATTGTTAGTTGATAAAAGATAGATGGAGAAGTAGCCTTAATAGCAACAATTACTGGCACTATTATGAAACAAAAAGCTGAAAACACGCAAACGAAGAAATGAATGGATAACGTCTTGGTTACAAAGATGTAGCTAGCATTGAATTACACCGAGTCATTGAAAAAACTTTGGTTAGAGGAGGAAATTTATGAAAACTAATTGAGAATGAATGCAAGGAATTTGACGATATAATATTACTCATTTCAAAACGCATGGTATGTCTCGTCATATTTGATATATCATAATGATTAATCATACTTTTAGCCTTAAAGGGAAACTTTAAAGGAACATTCAGTAATGCAAAATATTCAAACCTGTGCATGTTACACCATCTCCTTCATAACCATCATTACAATGACAAGTAAAGCCTGGTGAACCATTAACATTTGTACATTGTGCATTTAAGTTACAATTATGTAAGTTCTCAGTACATTCATTGATATCTAAAAAGATATTTATAGATGCTAATTAATGCACACTATCATATAATTCTACATGTTGAATAACATTCTACAAGTTGAATGAATTGAAAATATAAACACTGCCAGACCACTTTTTTATCGTGAAAAGTAAAGAAACTCACAACATTAATTCTACAGTAGTAGGTCTGAACTTTACTTGTGTTAAGGGCGGTCTGATTTAACGAAATCAAACCACATTAAATTATGCCACATATACTTAAAGTAAAATCATCTCAATGTCATAGCCAGCACGAGAATGTTCTTTAAAATACCCTATCACCCCCATAAGGCACCTTTCATTAAAGGATGGACCCATTGTTATCTGTATATTTGTGAATGTTTCTATTATGTTCCAAAAACCAATTAATTTTATTTATTCGCAAAATAAACACCATCCTACTTTAGAAAATCTTACGCAGAACGGATATGGAATAAAAATGAAACAAAAACGGAACGATATTTGATTGACTAAAATACTAAAAACATTCTATTTGTTACAAATGAAGTAGAAAATTGTTTAACATTCATGTTTAGATTTCAGGATGGAAAACTATCCACAGAACAAAAATATATTTCCTTCTACAAATGCGCATTTTCCGTTCCGTTTCCATTGTAAGGAATATTTTCTGAAGTGGAAAATGTACTGAACATATATTTCTCTTAACAAATTTGAAAAATTTGGCAATAGTGCAATAAGAAAATATATTTTTCTCTAGTTAAGAAACTAAGAATATTGCATTAATTTTAGGATCTGAAAACAAAATGTAAAAGTCATTACTTCA
>JAULBZ010005344.1:0-13529 GCA_032360805.1 Neoturris breviconis | reverse complement strand
TTAGGCACAGGAGAGTATGAAGTTCGCGAAGAGCAAATCATCACTTTGGAGCAGTGTGGCTACAAAGCCTACAAGTTATGCTCAAAAATTCCTTCTCCAAAGTGATTATTTACTCAAAGTCTGAAGCAATGCTCAAAAATCCCTCCTCCACAGTGATTATTTGTGCTTATTTCGAACACTGACGTAAGGAAAATTATATCAACAAAATTACAGTTAATTTTTTGTTCTTCTACATAACGAAAAATACAAAATACAACAGCAACAACAAATCATCTACCACAGAAAATTTGAAGAAATATTTTAACAGAATTATTTTTGGCGATTTTACCTCTGAATCGCAAACTTTATGTTGCACAGAGTAAAAAATAAAATCGGAAATTATATCCTCGTGGATTTTATTGCAATAATTGCATATTTTATTATAGCGTATTAATTAGTGGCAAAAATTAATTCCGCAAAAATTTCTTCCCGAAAAAAAAAGTTCTACCTTTAATGTGGTCAGAACTTCATAATTTTTTTTTTTAACATTTATTTTTTGCAATTTGGAAGAAATGCCCTAAACACCAGTACTAAATATCAGGATACACTTACGCAAATAAATAAATAGGTGAACATATCATGATATCAATATCCCATCCAAATGTTTTTGGTAGGCTAATAAGATTTTCTTACCTTTCAATAGGAGAAATCTTTTTTTTGTCATCATGGATTCCAAAGGATTCTTCTCTACTTACACTATTTTTACCATCTCTTTTCAGAGCATCTATTGAACTATGATGTGAATCATTTTTATCTAGATTGCCAGACAGCTGCATTAGCTTAGATTGAATACCTGAGTAAGTTTCCCAATGTCCAACTGATTGGTTTGTTACATCTATTTGTTCCGGATTAATGACCATGTTACCTTCATGATGTTCACGTTTTGTGTTCAAATATTCTTCCTCAAATACATTGTCCATCACAGATCTTTTTCTTGGGCCATCACCTTTCCAGAAGTCATTCAACTTGTAAACATCATCCCTCACTTTATGAGCAATAGCAATGCCATCAGGTGTTTGCACATCAGCAAAGCTATCATCATGAACATGAGCCTCATCTTCGTGGAATGTTGTCGTAGAGAAGTGTTTGTTTAGTGGAAGGATACCCATTATTTCTCTATCTGAAAACTTAGCTGGTAGTGCACTGTCTTGGTTATGTGAAATACTTCTTGTTGGTGCTTTCTCTTTTGTTGCCACTTCTTTCGATTCATTACTACCTTCTCTTGTTCTGTCACTGCGTTCTTTACTGCGACGACTTTCTCTATCATCATTTTTACTGTCACTGCGTTCTTTACTACGAAGACTTTCTTTATCATCATTTTTACGGTCACTGCGTTCTTTACTGCGAAGACTTTCTTTATCATCATTTTTACGGTCACTGCGTTCTTTACTGCGAAGACTTTCTTTATCATCATTTTTACAGTCAATATGTTCTTTACTGCGATTGCTTTCATTATTATCATCATCTTTATGGTCACTTCGAATTTTACTGCGACTGCTTTCATTATTATCATCATCTTTACGGTCACTTCGATCTTTACTGCGATTACTTTCATTATCATCATCTTTACGGTCACTTCGATCTTTACTATATCTGTTTCTGTTGTCATCATCTTTATGGTCACTTCGATCTTTACTGTGACTAATTTCTTTATCACCATCTCTACGGTCCCCTCGTTTGCGATTGATTTCTTTATCATCATCTTTACGGTCACTTCGTTCTTTACAGCGATTGCTCTCTTTATCATCATTTTTACGGTCACTGCTGTCTTTATCATCATGCATCTTCTTCATTGAATACTTCTTGTCTACAGTTGAAGAATCATGGTCTTTACTTCTGTGTTTAATCTTTTCATCTTGTTTATAATCTTTATGATCACGTCTACCATCTCTTCCATGTCTTTTTTCTCTTAGATTTGAATTCTTGACAGATTCATCCTTATTTTTAGCTTTTCTTTTCCAGTTATCTTCTTTTAAATCATAATCTAGATCTTCTTCATCTGATTTGAACAACTCAAACACTTCATTCTCTGGCGGTATATTGTCATCAGAATCTTTCAACTCTGCTAATTCTTCTTTGTCTTTCCTCAATGGTATGCCAGTAGGAAAACCATGGTCATCTTTGAATAACATTTCCTCGTCCGTGCTTTCAGCTATTTCTGCATCCAAGCATTCCGAAGGTGATTCTTCCTCTACTTCTCTTTTTTTAGCAGAAAATTCTTCGTTGCTTTGTTTCTTTTTGGAAGCTGTAGTTTCTTTAGTCTTAGCAGACATTTTTTCTTGGCCATGTTTCTTTTTGTCAGGGGAATCTGATATTTCCTTTGTCTTGACTGAATCACCTTCTTTTGTCTTGACTGAAGCAACAACTTTCTTGGAGGGTTTCTTTTTCGAATTAGTAACAATCTTCTCAGAGCTGGTATTTTCAGTTGAAGTTGGTTGTTGTAGTTGAAAATTTTTCAGTAATTCATCACGCATTTTCTGCTTTTCTTTTTCCAGCCACTCTGTGAGTTTACTTTGATTAATCACAATTTGTCCATCTTTTCCTTTCTTCTTTTTATTGACAGATCTTCTACTTCGTTTCTTCTTGCTCTTGGTCTTTTTTTTCTTTCGTTTCTTTCGTTTTTTCTTCGAATTTCTTTCACTATCCGAATCTTCATCAGAAGAAGAATCACTTCCACTTTCGCTATGCTTTCTCTTCCTTTTCCTTTTCCTCTTTTTCTTTGAACTTTTGGTTCTAGTAGTTTCTGACTCCGATGATTCTGAGTAATCTTCACTGGATTCTTCATCGCTTTCACTGGATGAATTATCACTACCACTCACTGAATCACTTCCCGACGATTTTTCTGTTTCTTCTACAGTACTAACTTCAGTTTCTTTGTCAGTTCCTTTATCTTGTTGTTTCGATTCTTCAGTGATGACATTCTCAGCTTCACTCTGCTCATCACTACTTTCTGTATCAGACTTCTTCTTTTGTTGTTTCTTCTTCCTCTTCTTGTTTTTCTTTTTGTGTTTTTTCTTGTTCACATCCTCTTCAACGCTTTTCTCACTTAAGGAACCATTGTTGACATCTTCACCATCAGCAATATTGATTGGTTCTTCCTGTTGAATTTCTAATGTACTTACTTTATCTTCAACATCTTTACTGCTATCAATATCCATACTAGGTAGATCTTCTGGGACAGTCTCACTATTTATATCCAACTTAGGTTCGACAATTGGTAAAGTAGCTGGGTTGTCAATACTTTGTTCAGTTATCATCTGCTGTTCTTCTGTTGGGATTATATCATTACCTGCGTTGTCGTAAGAATGTATTGCAACATTTATTGTAGCACTTTCTATATCAGCTGTTGGTTGATCATCCACAAGATGAGTGGTTTCTTCAGAAGTCGAAACTTTGTCTCTGGTTTTCTTTTTCGATTTGATTTCAATCATTAATTCTACCTGCTTCAATTCTTCCTCCATCTTTAGGATTTCTTTTTTAGAAAGAGCTTCATTCTTTGACTTATCAGTTCCCTCACACCTCTTCGGTCTGTCACCTTCTTTTGAGCTGCTATCTCTTCTAGGTCTTTCTCTAGATCTTTCTCTAGATCTTTCCCTAGAACGGCGTCTGTTATTTCCCATTACATTACCTCTGAAGTCTCTAGCATCTCTGAATTGACCACCCCCTCTGAACTGTCCACCTCTGTAATTAACTCTTCTACCTCTATCAGCCCATCTGTTTCCTCCTCCTCCTCTTCTGTTACCAAAGTCACGGGTGAATCTGCGTTCTGGACTATGTCTTACCGGAGATCTTCTTCTGATCCTATCATTTCTACCTGATCTATCTCTATCATATTTTTCTCTTGAGGAACTGTCACTCTTTGACTTCTCCTGGTCTCGCCTATATCTCTCTGGTGTCCTTCTCTTTTTGTCAGATCCCTGTTCCTTCAGCTGAGGTTTAGAGGTAGCTTTTTCTTTAGTGGTTTTAGATGAATCACTACCAGCTTTATCGTTTACATCATTTCCTCCAGTATTTACTTCCTTGACCATAACTTCTTCAACTGATTGTTGATCATAACTGTCAGCATGTTGGTCTTGATCAGTGTCTTGTTCAGTTTCATCAAGATCTTTAGATACGACTACAGAAGATCGTGTGCTTCCACTTCCAAAGCTGACCTGTATTGTTTCGGTAGGTGTTGCAAGATCAATCACCTCAATTTGATTTTCATTTGACGGATGTGAACTTGTGAGTTCACATCTTTTCTGCATTTCATTTTGCTTAATATTCTTTTCCTCTTCATCTACAATTACATGATTAACATCAGCAATAGGAGATTTCTCTTCTCTACTAGGAAGTCTTACTTTCCTCCTACTTTCTTGAAAGTTCCTGATACCTTTTTTTGCATGATCATGATCTGTGCATTTTCTTGGAGGTGAAACTTTTGCAAAGTTGTGGAGTTTCTCCTCAAAAGGATTTGAACTTTCTTTAGTAAATGCTGAGTTTGATGATGCAGTAGATGCCAATATCTGAAACCAATCAACAAACCAAAACAAAAGTTAAAAATCTTCAAATAAACATCTATGCCTAAAACAGATGAATCAGCCATCTCAGTACAAAGAAGCATTTTGCTCAAACCAAACAATAGATAAACAGAGCACGGAATTTGGCTATTGAATATTCATTTTCAAGAAAAACAAGAAGAATATTTTGAATTTCTTCATCTTCTCATGATGGTGAAAGCGTCATTGGTGTTTGTAGACATTGTCTTTTTGTATGTTGATGATGTTGCATGCAACCAGGAAGGTTTTCTCCTAGTTTCTTTCAGTAGTAGTGAGTGCTTTGTTCATTGCTATATGTACGAGAACATATTTTTTCAGTAGCGGTTGGTGCTAGAAAGAGAAATAATCACATTGGAGCTCTTTGAACAATGTTTTAGGCTTTCTAGCAGATTAAAGATATAATTTTCAGAGAAATGTGTAAAATGTTCTATTTAATTATAAATAAAACCTTAGAGGACATTGCATTGCAACAATTAATAAACTTTGTTTGCAGCATCAATGCAGCGTTATATTTTCTTCCTTAATAATCTGCAAACATGAATACGTAACATAGAATCACAGTTCATGTTATGGTGATCTAAGTCAGGAACAAACCGTTGCATACTTCGGGTATATAAGAATGCTCGCAAGCTCTGGCATTACTCCTTGAGGGTCAATATTTTCCCGTATTGCCCTCATAAACAGTTAGTATAGGCTTATTATCTCAGGAGATCATGTATGTATACCATACATGTACAACATAAGCAGTGTTTTTCCAGAATTTTTGGAAGTCTCCTTTTTCATTGGGTTAATATCCAATTATCAATTTGCCCTTGGGAAGAAATACTTTAAAGATACAATGAGTATTACTGATGGTAAAACTGAGGCTTAAATTGCAAATAACCTTCCTGGAAGCAATAGAAGTGTTGATAGATGCATTTGTTTTTAAATATTGAGTTCATAACTTAGGCTACTTTAAGAGGATAAATTTCCGCAACGAATTATCTTCGAAAGAAATTTCTTGAGACATTTCCCAACAACTTATTTTTGCAAATCGAACAGTTTTGGATTTTTGCCGAATTCCAAATATTTCGCAATGTTTTATTTTTGCAAATCGGACATATCTCTATTTTCAAAATAAGCTGCTAAATGGAAAAATCTTAAAATAATGCATATATTTATTACAGATCAGAGTTTTCTGCCTCAAAAGCAGTATTAAAGATGTTTCCATCCTCCCAATCAGAATCAATATCCTCACAAATTACATTAGCAATGCTTTATTTTTGCGAATTGCTGAATATTAATTTTTTCATGCGGTATTCAAAATGTCAATTTTCATAAATTTGATCAAATTTGAGACACTTGCAAAAATTAACCATTGTAGCGACTTCACTGACATTACATATTAATAATCCCATTAAATATTCCCCATTATATCTGTATGTTGTATTAGAATATGATACTGGTACCAACTTAGCAAAACACGATAATCGCACAATAGATTTTCTTGGTTTTTAAATAATCGTAAATTATAATGGCATGAAATCTCAAATTAATGGCATGAAATCTCAAATTAATCACACTTCTTCTATTAAGTGCACCCAACAAAACTTAATAAATAACTGTGCTCCATGCGCTAAAACAGAAAATAAGAAATTTTAAAACACTGTGAAGTAAGTCTTTTTTATCGCATTTGGTGATGCACCTATTGCGTATGTTCTACAAACAGAATGTTATTTTACCTTTATTAAGTGTGTAGAATATCAGATGTGTTGCCAATTATTCCATTCGCTGCTGAAGTATTGCTGTTGATCATGTTTCCACATCGGAAGTTAGTTGTTGGTGTTGCATCTATTACTGTATGATGCTGTCTGGCAGTTTTCTTTTGCAACATCATCAGTTAGTTACTGGTCTTGAATATCCAATAACACATCCTATCTATACAATTGCCAATGCCATACGGACAATATAGTAGAATCATCATATAATGACACCATCGGCAATTTGCTGCAATCGGCGATGCAGTAACATCATCATTAGCAATGCAGTAGTATCATCATTAGCCATCTGCCATAATCAGCAATGCAGAAGCATCATCATTAGCAATGCAGTAGAATCATCATTAGCAATCTGCCATAATCAGCAATGTAGTAGCATCATCATTAGCAAGTTGATAGCATCATCTGCAATGTAACACTGCCATCAACAATGTAACAGCTACATCAGCATGGCAATGACTTTGCCAGCAATGTATCCTCAGCATTACAGTAGCATCATCAATAATATAGTATAATCAACAGCAATATACTAATGTAAACAGCAAGTTGTATCATCAGCAAATAATTATTGGTGTGAACATTATCATCAAAAATACAGTAACATATTCAATAATATGTAATCGTATCATCAGCACAAGTAAGTTATGCCATCATCATGAATGTCCCAGCATCATCAGTACCACCTCAACATCATCATGCATCAATGTGTGAATATCATCATCAATACATCAGAATACAGCTTCAGCAACATTTTTCAAGTATAATCAAGAAAATGAATATTCAATAGTGCTCATAGTTGATTCCCCATCACAGAAATAATTGGATTATGTATTCTATAACATATTATTGTGAATTATTAAAAATAATTGTGTGCTGTACTATTTTTCTTTACTTTTTTGGCTTTTAGACCAAAAATGATTCATTAGAACTTACAAATGTTCTTTTAAGTATTTTATCATATTTTTTGGCAACAAAAATATTTTCTGGTATAATTTTGAAAACAGTTAAATATTAGGACCTCTTAGAAAAACATATGTACCGTAATGAATCGATTAAACGCCCCCTTCTTCTAAACACTAAAATATTTTATAAATGCCTCCCTCTTTTAAAGGGGCATTTATTTTAAACAGCAGCAATACTCACGTAGCAGTCTTATGAAACTGAAGCAGGTTTGAATCTTTTAAAAAACCAGACGATGCTGCTCCAAAATAAGGAACTTGATTTGAACCTGTTTGAAATTTCCAAAAATGATATCACTGACACTGCATATATCATCGATGAAAACGATATAGTTGAGGAAATTGACATTGTTCACTGTTTAATATTTATTGTTGAAACCATCATACTTTTTGTTTGTATTTTGTTTGTTTTACTACTGTAATAACAATTCGCAATTCTTATATTTTCCAATAAATGTCCCCTTCTTTTAAACGCCCCCTCTGCAAATGAAAATATTTAATAAATGCCTCCGACGTTTAATCGAAACCTTACGGTAAATATGAAAGTAAAAATGTTCTGTGATATCAAAGAGAGATACACTTCTCACACTATGTTTATCTATTGAAATTATAAAATAAAAATTCAAAATGTAAAGGAAAAAAGAAAGATTAGTGGTATGTACCCATATACTCTATTTATGGGGATGGAGGGAGTGGGGAGAGATAGTGGCAAACTGGCATTTTCAAGTTTTAAATTTTAAACAGTATTTTTGAAAACCTAATTATACAGGCAGGGACATATCCAGGGCAATTTTGATACCAGTATACAGTTTAACTAGCAGGCTCGTACCTTAAGCCACTTGCAGATAATTCATTGTTCATATTCATACCACCGCCACACTTAGGTTTTTGTTGAAACAATGGCATTTATTAATTCATTGTTTGGGAAATTGTTAAAAAAGGCTTTTATTAGACTGACAACCTATCAATCGTAGGATTTAAAATATAGAGATTTCCAAAAATAATGAATGAGCACATTCCAATTTTTTTTAGTAGAGAATGACTTTGAATGAAGAATCATAATGCAAATGGCCTTATGGTAAGAAATTTTTGCAGGAAGAAACATTTTCGCCATTTATTTTGTGGAATTTATTTTCACAATTCTGCCCTTAAATTAATAAAATAATTTCCCAAAAATTTACAGAAAACAATTTAATTGCAAAAATAAATTCCACAATTTTTATAGTTCTAAATTTAGGGGTTTCCTATGGTTTATCGTAAGATATAAGCAAGAAAAAAACAAACATTTGTCATCAATTTTGAAAAAAATTCCACAAAATACACTACTACTGACTATATCGCAAAAAATTAACTCCGCAAAACTAAGAATTTTTGGATCTTCAACCAATAAAATTCCTTCCAGCAAAAAGTTCTTATCCTAAGGTAAATGCTACAGGAGTAGGAAAATCTGAAATCAATAATACATTGAAAAGACGCTGTTTTAAATACCTCTGGCATCATATTGGACAGCACAGGCTCCTAAGAGAAAAAGGTACAATATTTAAAATGAGAGCAAGTGATCACTGATCGCTTCAGGCTATAAAGGTTGAAGTTATACTAAAGAATCCGTAGTGATTATTTGTTCTTATCTTCAGTGTTTTTGAAATAAAAACAAATAATTACGGTGGATGAGTGGTTTTTAGGCATTGCTTCAGATTAGAAAGCCTTAAAAATCCCTTCTCCAAAGTTTTATTTGTTATTATTTCAAACACTTTATCTTAAGCACCACATAGGAGAACGAATCATGATTTCAGCATGAAGAGTCCAGTGTTGGAAATATTGATAAGAAAGGTACATCCATTGTCCAGTGCCAAACTCACACACATAAATTAAAAATATAGAAATAGGGCTCATTATCTCTTTAAGAAGACTCCGAAAATTGTTACATTACCTTTAGCTGCTAACAGAAAATACTGCTTTTAAAATCTGCAAACATAATGTTGTAAAAAAAACTGTATAGTCCATCCAGACAATTTTGAAACTAAGTGCTGCCAATGTTAAAGCAAATTTCTTCATGCATAAACAGTATAGTAGTTAAAAACTATACTAAAAAACACTCCTCCACGGATAATACCTGGCAATTATTTTGAGATTTATTCCACTACATTCTAAATTTGCAACCAAGTAAAGGGTTTTAAAAAAAGTAGGTAGAAAAGTAGCTATTAAAGCTGGGTTAATATAAGCCCATTTTTTATTAATGAATATAAAAGTAAATTACAAACAAAAGTTGCTATACAGTATGACACAAACTTTTGCAAATGGCTCAATATAGAACATTTTGTATAAACTTTTAAGTATAGAAGGATAATGTATACTTTGCAGAAAAAAGTCTCCTTTCCAATCTCCCAACAATCTGAGTTGGCTGAGTTATATGTATAAGTTGAATGTTTGATTGTGAAAGAAAAGAAGTTATTATTAATGATGTCCTTCAATTAGGCCATGTATAATTAATTAATAATTCATAGTCATCTGCCTCATTTTCTGTTTAATATTACAGCATTTTTATTGATTATTTGACTTTGAACACAATATGAAAGATAAAATTGAAAATCAAAGTGCTATTTTGGAATTTTATCACAGCAAATAATCAAATAATCACCTTATCCCTCACATGGGAAGTGTGTTCACATTGACTATGAACTAAAAATCAAATATGCATGGCCTCAGCTTCACCTAATAAAACAAAATAAAAAAAGCCAAGTTGTTTTTGTTTCCTGGTAATAATAAACTCTTGCAAATTGACTTTAAAGTTGTCATTAACTGTTTTTAAGTTTCTTTGCTACAGTATGGAAATGCTAGACAAGAAGAATACAATAGAATAACATGTACAGTGAACATCAGTTCATGCACGGGGATGAGCAATTTGTTTAACGAATGTTCGTATTATTGAAAGTTGTTTTAAACATCAGAAAAACACTAACATGTTATTGCTGATATTGTGGTCAAAATAATTACTATGGAGGAGTGATTTTTGAGCATAGCTACAGGCTACAATGCCTGAAGATGTGCTAAAAGAGTGATTATTTGCTCATATTTCGACCACTGCTATGGCGAGTATAGAAAATGTAAATTGATTACTGTACTGCAAGCCTGAAAAATTATCCCCTTAAACCAGTTTCAAAACAACAAAGACATACCTTTTCATCATGTCTTGCATTGCTTTCATGCATTTGTTTATTAACCACATCATAACTTTTTCTTTTCAATTTCACAGGTTTACTGTTTTTGTCTGTTTTTGTCATACCAGGCATTCTCACAGTTAAATTATTGCTTCCTCCAGTTTGATTGTAATTGCTCCCACTTGAATGTGCTGAATCATTGTCACTTTCCATTTTTCGTTTTCTTTGTCTAAATTAAGCAGAACATAATATACTGAATAGAAAAAGATCATCCAAATCATAGCCTAAAGCAATGCTTAAAAATCACTCCTCCACAGTGAATATGAATTGCATACACACATTATATATCATAGCATTAGTTGTGCTTTTAAAGACTTTGTACATGGTACATGTATAGTATAGGACATGCTTTAAATGTTTTCTGAAAAAAAAGTTATATACCAACTTATTAAAGTTGGTTTTTACTAACTGATGTTATGAAGCACTAGAGAATGTAATAACATACAATCATGGCAGTAATTAGGTGTTTTACGACCCTAAAAGTGAATACACATTAAAATCTATTTCAAAATTGAAGAAGGAAGCCCAAAATCAAAATAGAGACTTCAATTCTGATGATTTAAAAAATTATTTTTACAATCAAATGTACGGTATTGAAAGTAGCCCACCAAACCAAGTTAAAATTAAACCTAAGCACATAAAACACACACATTATACAGTGTTTGAATTATTAAAGATGGTAAAGTTTCAAGCCACTGTTGAGGAGAGTAGTGAAATTTCATATCAAGGATAAACCCCCAAATGTTACATGGCATTAGGGTTTAAAGTCCATATAAGTTAATAAAGTTTCAGGTCAAAAAAACAATTAGAATACCTTTATCAAGGTAAAATTATATCAAATCAATGTAGAGGAGAATAGTGAAATTTCATATCATAGCCTGAAGTAATGCTCAATCAAAGGTACGGTATTGAAAGTAGCCCACCAAAACAAGTGAAAGTTAAACCTAAGCACATAAATTTGATTTGCATACACGCATTATACAGTGTTTGAAATATGTTTTTCAGGTCCAATAAACAATTGGAACACATTTTTCAAGGTAAAATTATGTCAGGTCACTGTGGAGAAGAGTAGTGAAATTTCACAACCAGGATAAACACAAATTTTTCATGGCATTAGGATTTCATGTCCTTATTAAGTTGATAAAGTTTCAGTTCAAATAAACAATTGGAGCACCTTTATCAAGGAAAAATTATATCAAATTACTGTTTTCTTAATTCCTGGAAAAAAATCCAAAAATATAATCCTATATAAGGAAAGTATATTCTTTTAGCTTTCGATCGATGTATACTTTTACTGTGTAATAACAAGGAAAATGTGGATATTTTTAATTTTTAAAAGTCATACAGAAAGACTGTGTTCAATCCTTATAAAATAATAAAATGCTTTTTACTTCTAATTCAAAATGAGAATAATTAAAAATAAATTCTTTAACTTAACATTAATACTAAAACGTAGCTAGTCCCTAAGTGCTTTCTAATGTTCACATGATATATTTACTTCAAAATTCAAGAAGAAAGCTTCCCAAAATCAAAATGGAGACTTCAATTCTTGAATTTTTAAAAAAAAAAATTATAACAAATATCACTATCATCTCAAAAAATTGAGGAGGGAGCTTCCCCAAAATATAAAATGTCTGTCAAAAAAGATTCATGGTCAAAGTCTCATAGAAATTAAAGTATTTTAAAGAAAAATTGGGAACATGGTCTGTTAAGAAAAGCGGACCGTCGCCACCGCAAAGTGATAGCAATAGCCAATCCAAACTTTGTTTGGTGGGCTAAAAATGGCATTTGAATCTCAAAATTGATGCAATCTTCCAGCATAGTTTAAATCCAGGCTTTTTAGGACGGTCACGGTGAGGGGGGCACAAATTTCCGAATCACATGCTTATGACACAAAACTTGGTACACTTATTGAACAACTCTCAAATTGACCTAATTACGTTATCAAATAACAGTGTATCTGCAATCTGTAAAATAACAGTGGTCTTTTATTTCCAAATCATTAACTTGGCACACTAACAGAAAAACTCAATGCAATGACTTTGAACAAAAAAATGTTATTAGTACCTGCTAGTGCATTAGCAGTAAAAGGCTGTAAAACATACTATTTTCACATAATTAATTTATTATTAAATAATACTTACCTGTTCAAAAGAACAACAACAGAGATTATTTTAACAAAATTTTATTTTTACTACACCTAGAACTCTTCTATAGCCGAGCTGAAGCGTATCTAATGCCTTAATATCGTCAAATAAGTAATAATAATACAGTACGAGGTTGAAAATATCGGAAACCCAAGTTGAACATGTTTTTTTTGCCATGGCCATACGGTGCCGCTAACTTTTAAAATTGAAATTTAGCCATGAAGCACTGCTTATATCTAATATTCAACTCTCCCAGCATGTTCCTCAGCCCCAAATTGATGAAAGTACGAAGTTTCAAGATGCACTTCGGAATGTCAATTCCTTTTCCTGAGCGGCCATATTTGTCAATGAACGAATTAATGCCTATGCGCGAGCATACCATAGCGTAATGTTACGGAACCCCACTAAGGGATCGTCGACAATTAGTTTTCGTCCCGCTTAGTGGCAATTAGCCACTAGGGGGAGGGGGGTATTGCATGGTGGCCGTTAATCCGTGACGAAAACTCAGTTAAATTGATAAAAACATTTTTGCGTAGCTTCCTAATTGTCAACAGTCCTGAGCGAAGGAGATATCAACGAGAAAGCCAGTTTCCCACGCTAAAACATGCAAAAAACTACGCTACCATAAACTGGGAAAGAGATATTTGCTCGTAAAGAAGGGTGATTTCGAAGGTTTTTGCTGTGACGTCAAATATCCAATTGCATCTTATGCAAATGCTACCGGCAAGCGATACAAAAAAACAGCTTCGCTAGCTTCCCGTTCGGGTCGCCATTTTGAAATTCTTGTCTCGCTTATACCTGAACAAGCAAGGCACGTAAATACGCCATGGGTGCAAAAATAGCGCCGCGGGCGGTAATTTTTAGTTTTTTG
>JAULBZ010005343.1:0-13530 GCA_032360805.1 Neoturris breviconis | reverse complement strand
ATCAGCAATTGCCAATAGTGAACTTGATATAGATTTTAGAATTTTGACAAAATAGGGTGATTATGCGACTTTAAGGTGATGTTTGGAATAATTTATTTAATAAAATAAGTACAATGTTTGATAAATAATATCGGAACAGAAAATATTATGAACCAATTAGATAAGAGTATTTCTTTTTTCTTGCAGAAAGTTTTCTTGATTGGAGATGAAGTTGAGAGATCTAACAAGTCTGATAGGAAAGCTATATGTAACAGCCCCAGCAGTGCCAATGGCACCTCTCTAACTAAAATGCATGCAACAGGACCTAATAGCTGCCTAACACCAGGGATCGACTTACGAGTGCTTGATAAGTCGGTCGATACAAGCAAGTCTGTCTGGATGACCAACCTAAACTTAGTGAAGGGAAAACCAATTCGCTTGCACCATCCAGACATGTTGATGTACTCAGATGCATCATCATAAACGGGACGAGGTGCAGCCCTGTAGAATGGGGTTTCAACGGGGGGAACCTAAACAAAACCTGAGAAATAAAATAATTACATTAACGAATTGGAGTTGCTAGCAGTCAAAATGACGATAAAAACATTCACGAAGAGGAGAATTCGTCTCTGCTTCATATTTACATAGACAGTATTTTCATATCTAGTGGAAATTGGGGAAACCGAGAACCTAACATTACTGAAAATCTTAAGATGTATATGGGAATACCTTCATAAGAATGGGATAATGATTACTGCTTCATGGATACCATCCCAAATAAACACTCGAGCAGACTGGAGATCTCAGCAAAAAGCGAAATCAAGCGGATGGGAACTTTAAGGGTTCGTTTTCCAAACAATTTCAGGAGTTTTTCGGGAGCCAAACATGGACGGTTTCAGTTTTGCCTCAAGGACCATGAATATATTAAACCTTTACATGGCCCTAAATCCAGACCCGGATTGTTTTGCGGTGAATACCAGGCCACTGAATTCATTTCGGCATTTTCCTGTAACGGGCATCTTTGGGGACTAATTTGCGGTCTGTTGGCTGCACATCAGCCACCAAAGATGCTACTCCACTGAGGAATGCCGTCGTGAATTCATAGGTCTGGAGTGCAATGTACCAAAACCGGAAGAAAAAACATATCATACCTATTTTCACCTTGTTGTCTCCTGGGAAGAGTCCTAAAACAAATTTAGACTCGGCTTGTGAATAAAGCAAAAATAATAGCGCCTTTGTGGCCAGGAATACCATGATTTCCGATGCTACTGCAACTGGTCATAGCGGATCCCTTGCTGTTACCCAATTCTAACAGACTCTTGACAAACCACCTAGGGTTGTCACACCCACTGATATAGTCAAGTGTAGCGCCATTTCACATCCCCACCGAAGGCTGGAAGCAAGAGTCAGATTAAAAGACGCTTGAGAACCCATTCTCAAATCAAGGAGAGATAGCAGGATAGAGGCTCACTCATCGTCTTGGCAATGCTGGTAGATCTCACTGAATGCGTTGTGACATTTGTACTAGATTAATTGACTGAACTCTTTTAGAAGGGACTTGCAATACAAAACTATCATTGGGACGAAAACAGGATAGGAGATCAGGCCCACTATGTCCAGTCAGGACCATTAGGAGTTATCTAGATAAAAGATCGAAATGGAGGCAAGTAAATTACAAATTACAAAAGCAAACTACTCCTTAGTATAAAGAGACCATATAGAGCAGTTGTCCCTTTTTCAGTTATAAAAAACATCTTGGAGGGGGATGGCTTCGTATTGTATTGTTAACCCTATTCATGCTAGGGCGGATTCCGCTCCCCCCACCCCCTGGCGTATTATGGTCAATAATGTTTATGATTGGAATGCAGTATGAAGCTGAAATCTTCAGAGTTTTAGTTTTTATCCTTTAGACAATTGCTCCAATTTTTCTTTTTCGAAAATCCGTCCCAATCCTCACTAACAACGCCCTTGTAGAAGGTCGCCAGTACCAAAAAAAATTAAAACTTTTTTTTTACGATATTTGGGTCTTGCGCTTCTAGGTAAAGTTATAAAATGATGACATCAGCAAAAAAAAATTTTTTTATAACTGGTCTCTTTATACCAAGGAACAGTTTGCTTTTATGATTAACCTGCTTCCATTTAGAGAACAATTTTCTACTCTACTCTAACCTACAGAAAATTTTCTGAAGGTGAGATAACACGATACGTCAATTTATGAAAATTTAAGATTATTTCCGAAAATCACTAGCGTTACGATAGATTTTATCCTTAGCAAACAGTTTTTTTATATTTTGTGCATTTATACTCAATATTTTTAGCATGATTGAAAATAAATATAATATTTCCTATGTAGCTACTGTTGTTATTGAGTTAGCTAAATGGTAAGCCCTGAGTGGTCTAAGTGCCTTACATCTCCTACGTCTACCTCAGTCCTACGTGCCGAATCGCCCTAGTGTTCTTTATTTTTAATACGCAAACATGAAAATCGGTATTAGATTACTTGGAGTCATCGACCGCGCTGATCATTGCCGGAAAACTATGAAGTTGTTTTCGAGGTATTGTAGCATAGATTGAATCGAGTAATAAATTGCTAATTTTTGCCATTAATATTTATTTAATATGTCATACATCTGTGTACAGTTCTCTGATATATATATTGTTTCCATCCATATGAAAGTTTTTTTCGATATCAATTCAAATGGCTCTTAATGTACTCACTAATGTATCTCAGAGTGGGCAAAAACTTGTTCTAAATCCTCAGTAAAGACGCTAAAACAACGTGGTAGCCTTGTTAAGCAAACCTTTGTCTTAGCCCTGTATTGCCATCAAATGTAGTAAAGCGATATAAGTAGTAAACTTAGTTTACTACATTAAAACCCGTCGACATCTGTAGTAAACGTTGACAAATGTAGTAATATCTGTAGTAACGACATATGTAGTAACACCCGTCGACAAATGTAGTAACGTTGTTTAATGTAGTAAAAGTTTTAACTGACAATAACTGTAGTAAATCAATATACTTGTTTAGGGCAAGTGTATTAAATTTCATTATTTGTCATAACTCTTGAATGAATGACTTATATGAAATTTTAGGTATTTTACTATATTTTATAAAGGAGCATTTTTAAATAATTTATTTTGATACTAAAGGGTTATTTGCCCTTAGCAACCAAATATTTGACAGGTGATATAAAAATTCTAGAAAATAGGAAGTGGGAAACCGGCTTTAGCCATCTGAACAAATTTTGTGATTGTTAAAAAATACTTGACCGAATTGACCGAAATTAGCCTAAAAAATCAATTTTTTGAATGATATTTGAAAAAATGACCCCTAAATTCGAAATCGGCACCCTCGAAATACTAAAACTGGAAACTTTCAAGATAAACGAACCATTTTCAATATTTTGCCCAAATTGACCGAAATTAGTCCAAAAATATACTGCTGGAATGAAAAAATGACCCACAAATTTGAAATCAGCTCCCTCAAAATACTAGAATCACAAACTTTCATTTTGCCCAAATTGGCCCTATTTAGTCCTAAAATATATTTTTAGAACGGAGCTTGACAGTAACCAACAAGAGTTTGACGCTCCATCATATTATATGCAGAAAAAGCAATACTAGGTATGTATTCTGAGTTTACTACAGTTATCGTCATCTAAAATGTTTACTACATTTAACAACGTTACTACATTTTTCGACTGGTGTTACTACATATGTCGTTACTACAGATATTACTACATTTGTCAACGTTTACTACAGATGTTGACCGATTTTACTACATTTAACTACGTTTACTACATATATCGTTTTACTACATTTGACGGCGTTACAAGCTGGGCTATTCAGGGCTCTGTATGGCTACAAAGGTTGAATTAAGGAATTACAATAAACTTGGTACAGTAATACTTATTCTGTTTTTAACATTTAAGCATGAAAATAATTATAATGGTGTCAGTATTGTTTGCAGACGTCATCAGAATCTATTTTAGCATCTAAAATTATGGTCATTTTTTTTTTATTCTTAAGTTTGAGTATTACAAAACGGTTACAAAATGCACAGTAATAAATAGTTTCATAGGGAGAAGGGAGAAGGGGTCGATAGGCTTTTAAAGCAAAGAACCCAATCGACGAGGTTACATTGGTGTATATGCCCAATAATGCACAGAACTTCATTCATCACGAACAATTGAACAGGGACGAGCGAACTCTTGTCCATGTTCGTGTATCCACAGATTTGCAATCCATTTATCACTAAGAAGCACTGGACACTCTGCATGTATTGTGCGAATATCACCTGTACCGTTTCTTTTTAAATTATACCAGAAAACAGCTGAACCTTTCCTGGGAGAAGCAATCACACCTTTACCTGCTTCCAGAAATGTAATATCACCTCCATATTCTACGTCCGTTAAAAACATAAATACTGATGCTATTCTATTACCAAACGAACTATAATAACCAAATATCTCATCATTTTGAGGTGCCGATGCAAAATCATAATGTGGTTTATACCCTTCGATACCATTGTTTACTACTTGCAGCTGTTCTGAATAATCCATGTCTAAATTTGTTAAAGCTCCAATTCTGTTAATAACGTTCATTGTGATATCATCTTGATCATGATCAATCCAGGTGCTCATTCCAACATGATTTAAATTTGTCGATTCACCGATTTTTTGTCGGGCTAATTTAGTCACGTGTTCGATCTCGTAATCCTGTAATATATCATGATATACTACAATTTTTGGTTCGTTATTAATTGTCTCCATTTTCATTGGTTTAATATAAAATTGGTAGTTGGATGTAACGTATTCACAATGCAAGTGTTTTTGTATTTTTGCTGGTATCGTGTAATCCTGTCGACATAGCTTATAATGTTGTTTCATCCATGGTTTGATGTGTAATCGGGGATTCGGTAAAACATTCGGATTAGTCACGCTAGCTATCAATTTACGTTTATAATGACCTAAATTATTTCTAGATCTCAATGAATCAGGTTCAACTTGGAGATGTTTCTCTGTGTAATCTAGTGCTGATTCGATATCTCCAGATTGATAACTATTCCAGGCTAGGTTTTCATACAGATGTGGCAGCTTGAACCAATACTTTGAATCAGCAATAAATAATTTCAACGCTTTTTCCAGCCAATCCCTGGCTAATATGCGATAGTTCATAAGTGTCCCGTGGTATCCAATATCATACATATCTTCTGCTCTCATTTTATGGACAGGACCAAAATCCTCAGTTATTGCCTTAACATCAAGTTCATAAGTTTCTTGAACTTTATATATGGTATATGCTGCCTTTTCGATTCTGTAATTATACAGATTAAAGTCTTTAAGAAGTCGAATCTTTGCAGTTAGCTTGTCAATTTTGTTAACTTGCTGTTTGCTGTGTGAAAAGTTACTTATTGTCGGCCATTTCTTGACCAATCGGTTAATTAAAGTCCAGCTATTTGTTGGATTTCCAAGATAAGGTTCGTCACCACTTTGTTGCACATTTCCAACAATCTCTTGCTCGCATGTATTTAAAAATGTTTCCAACGCATCCAACTTTTTCGTTCGTTCATGATAATACTTCATAAATATCTGCGCTAAATCTTTTTCCACTTCCAGAAGATTTTTCGTATCAGATATCGTTTCTCCTTGATTGAATAAGCATACTAAAAACAATAAAATACGCATTACTTATAATTTTCCTAGTCGTTGAATTTATTCTTCTTCTTCTTTTTCTTCTTCTTCTTATTTTTCTTCTTCTTTTTCTTCTTCTTCTTCTGCACAATTAAAAGATATGTTTAATGCCGTGCCGGAGTGGGCAGCACAACACATATTCAGTATTGTTCATGATTTTATTCTGAATGTGATTCGCCGATTTCTTTCAGAACTATGCATTTGTTATCTTTATCTGGAAGGTGTTCACATTGGTCACTTCCATCGTACTTGATCTTCATCATATATTACTGGTGATCGCATATAGTTATCTTTGATATCCAAGCATGAAGATTTGTACGTATTAATAGAACAATTTCCACTTGAAACATCTGTTTCATCTCTGCTATCTTGTGTTTCGTAGCCATCTCCACTATCCTGTGTTTTATATCCACAATCATCATTATATCCTCCCTTTAAAAAGTGTAAAAAGCCTTGGAAACGAGGTTGCCAGAACTACCATCATCTGAATCGGCATCAGCATCACATTGAACGCCATTTGTTAACTGAAGAAACTTTCGTTTCGGTTGTGATAACAAATATATCTGCTTTTCCTTTTTCTCACATATTTCAACTATTTTATCAACAATAACACCTGTTAATCTCTTGAGCGCACTCATTATCATCAATAATTTTGAATATCTTACTTACAAAAGAGATGTTTCTTATGCAAGCGTAATATCTAAACTGAACTCGTTAAACTGAGATCACAATTTATTTCAGTATAATTTGACGTCAAATTAAAAAATGTTGTCATATACATGTCATATGTCACTCACTACACTGACAGTTTTGGGGAAACTGGCTCTCTCCCTAATGTGCGGTCAGTTTCCGATTAGAAATCATATTGATTCCTCCAAAGTTCATAATCGTGCCCATTTTCGGGAATTCTAATCTTAATTTTCCACCAAGATCTCCAATAGCTATGGATCTAGCTGTATTTCCACAATTTATTTTCTGAAAAAGACTTGCTTATGCCTTGCCTAATCTGTTAAATGCTTTAGCTTCTCGCACCAAATTCTGATTTTCTTATTTATTTATGGCAGTCTTCTCGGCTGAAACACTTCAGTCCTTTGCCCAGCATATTATTTCCAGAGAAACGAGCCTAGTCTTATTAAGAATTGTTTCCAATACAATGGAAAATGCGCACGCATAGAAAGAAATTATAGACATTCTCTTGGTAGAAATTAACATCACACGAACAACTTTTATGATTTCAGTTATATCGTAATGCATCGAGTAAACGCACCCCTTGAATAAGCGCCCCCTCTAGAAATTTGAAAATTAAATAAGCGCCCGGCCGCTTATCCGACTTGAAAACGTGAAAACGAAAATCCATATATAGTTTTTTGCGGTTAGATGAGAATTCAGATGATGAAGGTGTAGATATTGATTAAGAAAAGAAGAAACAGTATAAAACGAGCATTTTTTTTTTTAAGTTTTGTCGATTGAATAAGCACCCCCCTCGAATAAATGCTCCTCTTCCCCCTCGAATAAGCCCTCCCTGTCCCCCCTTGAGGCTCGAAAATTAAATAAGCGCCCGAATGTTTAATCGATGCATTACGGTAGTGCATCTGAAGTTTTTCTTTTCAATCAGTTTTACCCATAAGGCATTACACTGTTTTTTTGTTTTTAATTTACATTACGAAGAAAAAAACAATTTCCCGGAACGAGATGTTCGTTTCATTAACGAAGTTTGAAAGCAAACAGATGAATCTAATTTGTATCAAGTTACACCAACAAAGAACGCTTTCGATTTATTTGATGGTGAAGTAGCGTGATAAATCTCCTTGATGATGGAAAATTAATTCCTGTGAAACGTAATCTTTGTGGTCATCCGCGAAAATTAATTCCCGCAAATTATTACTTTTATTTCCTTTTTTCCACGAAAATTTTAGACTGCAGGCTAAATCCAGAAACTGGGAGAAAAATCGGGGATAATCGAATTAAAAACGCGAAGAGAGAACTAACGACTAGAAATTGGCATTTTCGTGAAAAAGCTCTCACCACCTAAGTAGCTAAACTAAAAAGTGTATTTTTTTCAAAATAAATTATTTCGTTTCATAACCAGCGCGCTATATAGTCATTCTGTATAATACAAGTACAGTATTATCCCGATCTAACGAACTGCCAAGGAAGATAGAAAGTTGGTTCGTTAGATCAGGATTTCGTTAGATCGGGAATCCAAGAAAACTACAATTTTAATATGTTTTGAGGAAATCTTCATTATTTTTGTTATTTTGACAAAACCTGTTGTCGTTAGAACAATTTTGAGTAACTTAATGTGTTTTTCCGCTTTGATAGTGATATTATCGAAAGAGCTATGAGATTATTTAGATTTACCCAAAATCAATTTACATTTCTGTAATTCTTTATTTGGTAGTGATAAACTGGTTTAAAGTAAGCATAGACATTTATCTTTGTTTTAAACATATATTATTTAAGCAACATTGCGTTAGATATTTTTTGAAAAAGCCTAAAAATATTCGTTAAATTAGGAGTTTTTCTATCGTGGGACCGTGTACTGTTAATATTTCTGTACGAAGTAGGGAAAGAGGACAATAGGTATCGGCTAGTTTTTATTTACATAGTTCAATTTTTAACGTATTAACAAAAAGTGTTTTGCCATTAAAAAAAAATACATTTACAATATTATTCATCAATTTCTGTAGGCAAAAACTTGTTCAAAGTTAGCAGTAAAGGCACTAGAACAACGTCGTTTACTGCGGACTTTGAACAAGTTTTTCTCCCACAGGAATTCTACTATGTACACGTGTGCACTTTGATATACTGAAAACGGTTAAGTAATAGTCAAATATAGGAAGTGGTCCAGTGGGTACACGACGTCAGAGCATCATTTGACGCTCTATCGACGTCGTGTGCCCGTTGCGGATAGCTTAAGAATATAGTTCTTCCTAGTGGGCACACCATGTCAGATCAATGTCGGCATTGTGTACCTAAAACAACTAAATGGCGCCAAACATCATGCCTTCCTTAAAAAAAATAGGACTGATAACTTTTTGAGTGTTTTTTAGAGGTTTTTATTGATTAACGTTCCTTACATATTTGCGGGTAAAAAAAGGTAAAAAGAATGCGATTCCGTATAAAAATTGACGACTTTTCGTCACGGCTTATATGCTTTCATGACAATCTACTTCATGACATCTACTTCAATCTACTTTCATGAAAATCTACTAAAACTGTAAAAACTAATGACCCATTGGACGCACGACGTCAAATCAACATCGAAAAGACGTAGTATCTGTTGATGTTGTAGCATCAAAACGACATCTTCTCGACGTTGAAAAAACGTTGTAGACCGGTAGGGTAAAGACTCAACTCGCTTATAAATAATTCCAGTAAAATCTGTCTTATGAAACTCGTGTAATGTGAACATCAAAAAAACAATATGAAGCTTGATTTTCATTAGTAGAAAGATTATGTGCGAAAGTCAAATAAAGACATTCCGTTCGTATAAATTGACATCACATGGTGTGTGATGTCAATGCCTACCAATGGAATGTCTTCTTTTGGCTTACGCACGGAACTTTACGCCTAATGGAAATCAACCTAAACACCTTGCGGGCATACCGTGGTCAAACTAACTAGAAGTAACGTTGGTGCGATTATTACAAATGTTGTTTGACCGTGTTTTGCACTCACAAGGAAGAGTTAAAGAAAACTCGAACCGTTCATACACAGTATGAAAACGTAACTCAAAAAATATCAAGTAAAAATATTGTCACACACACATAGATACAACATGATTAACGACGTCAAAATCAATCCGACGTTAACTCGATGTTATTCCGACGTCGTTATACCATGATATGTTTTTTTATTACGTTTTGTTTCTACAAAGTTTCTTCTTTTACGACTATGATCCATCAATCATTCTATAAATATACAGTATAAACAAATTTCCAAAAAAAATTCCTGGAAAGTATATGCAACCAATAATAATGTAACACTTTTTACTATGTGATAATCAAAAGTACTGAAAAGTTATGTTTGTCCGCTGCATCATATTAAAAGTTGTGTAAGAAACAGTTCTGAATTTAGCTCAAAAAATAAGACACACAGAACTGAAATTTGCAAACGGTAAGAGACAAACTTATTTTTAACCTCTGAAAAAGATGTGAGCCTCTTATTTGGACAGTTCTTTAGTTTTCACAAAAACATAATACGTTAAACGAACCGCTTCATTTTGTATCTTTTGTTAAGATTTTATATGTGTTAGCAGTTCTTACAATTTTAACTTTGATAATTTATGAAACAAATAAGAAACTTGAGTTCGAAAATTTTGGTAAAAAATAAGAAACTCTTTCAAATTCTAAGTTTCTTCGAAGTTGCTTAGTAACGTAAAAAGTGAACTTTAAAACTATTGTATATATCCACTAAATAAATTAATCACACGTTGAAAGACTACTGAATACGGTCCCGTATATTTCTTGTGCAGTACTCCAGTGGGTAAAAACTTGTTCAAAGTCCGCAGTAAAGACGTTAGAACAACGTCGAACGACATTGTTCTAGCGTCTTTACTGCAGACTTTGAACAAGTTTTTGCCCATTGGGCTTTCACTTTGTAAATGTTTCTTTCTTCGTGGCATTTGCGTCATACGCTGAATTTTTTAAAAGTAGCAAAAACATCTTAATTTATTTTGAATGACGAACCGGGTGTAAACGTTTTACTCAATTATGAACTGAAAACTATTCTGATTCTTTAACACATGACAAAAAGGAACAGTGGTCATCTAAATACTATTTCTCAATCCACCTGTTTGTTAATGATGATCATGCATTAAATTCTATCCAAATTTGGTCACTTGGATACACCATAAGGCAGTAAACCAAAGAATATGTACTAGGCGTCCCTGTGACCATGGCAACCAGGGTAAGTATTTGGTCTAATTTTAAAGAGTTGTCTCTTGTGAAGGAAACTGACTCTCTCGTGGATTCATATTCCATTCTGGCCATTGAGCTTCATTGTTCCAATCAATTGAAGACGAAGGTGATTCAGTATTAGGTGAAACTAACCCGTTATTTAATGCTTCACCATCTACACTAGTTGATTTATTCACATGTTTTATCGATTGTCGCTCGACAGGAAATGCTGGTAGCGATACTTTTCGTCTTCTTGCATTATTTAAAGGGGATTGTGAATTGTTATGTGAATGAAATGATGGAGCTTCTAAAACATCATTGAGATATACAGTTGATGATAATTTATCAGTATTGATAGTGTCAAGATCTTGATCACTTATATAAGATTGATCCTCAGTTATATGTATTGATGCCGATCCAGATCTTCGAAACATTCCTTGCATACCACTGTCATATGCAGAATCACGAGAGTCTCTGTCTCTACTTTGTTGTCTTCGAATTATATGTGGCTTTGAAGTTGCAGGTGATACTCCTGGAGAATACTTTGCTGATGATTCGTATACTTTCATTGTACGAGAATCAAATGAACTACGTAAAGAGTTTCGTTTAAAAGGTGGCGTTGTTGATAATGTTGGAATAACGACACCACTATCGCGAGGACTGCTTGAATTACGCTTAGATTTCTCTGAGTCTTCAACGTCCGAAAATGCTTTAGATAATTTTCTAGTATGTCGATTTGGAGGAGTACCTAATCCTGATCTCCTGATACTATTTCTATCAGGTGGATCGGATCTTACTGATGTTGGTCGGCTACCGGTACTTTCTTTTCGTTTCCGTATGAATGGTTTATATGGACCTTGATTAAATGAGTTACTTTTGTAGAAAGAAACCTCTTCGTGACAATACTTTGTTCTTGGACCAGCACTAGATGGTCGTCGCCCTGTTGTCAAATTAGCATGGTCTATAGAGATTTCATCGTCTAGTCCAGCCATCACCCTATGGTGAGAGATGTAGACAATGTATATAAAGGTTGATATCTATTGGACAACAAAATGTGCACCAAAGCCAAAATAAGTCATTACATTGGTTGAAATTGACATCACACGATGTGTGATGTCAATTTCTACCAATAGAATGTCTTCTTTTAGCTTTCCCGCAGAATTTTTAGCCTAATCAAAATCAACCTTACTGTGAATACAAAAGGCATAAATAAACAAAAGTTTTTTATAGTCAGTTCTCGATATCAGGAATAGTCAGCATTACGAACAATCATTTATGCGGCGATGGTGTAGTGGTATGTATGTACCTTTGGTTTTGACCGGTACGGTCGGGGTTCAAATCCCACTGTAGAAACTAGAATCGATACTCCACTCCGAAGCGCTTTAAATGCAGCGTACCTCAGCCCATCAGGAGTCATCGACTGATTACATACCGGCCTGGGGCAAGTTAGAGCACTGCTTTCACGTATTTCACTCTAGTTGTGAGTTAACTTAGTTGACAGAGGGAGTCGACTATATACATCTTTCATGAATACATACTCGTAAAATAAACGACAATTTTTGTTTTGTTTATTCGACGTTCTTATTACGTCTTGTGATCATGATGTACTCATTTTGCCAAACATCTAACAAGTTATTTCTAAAATATAACTCGGTGGAAATTAGAGAGAAATCTAGCAAAATATGAAACTTACTCATCAATAAAACTATTCCTTGTTGATTTTCTTCTTAATACGTAGTCTACTGTTTCGGGATCTTCATCCAATAATTTTGAAAGAATCTCGTAATGGGTTTCAGCTGGAATCTAAAATATAAATGACACAATGTGTACTTATTTTTTAAGAACTATAGGTCGGACCTTAGTACTGAAAGTTTCTTTAACATTTTGAGATGTTCAGGAAGCCTTTCGCGCATAATAAATAGATTTTTGCGTAGATTTTCTGGTACAATAATAGAGATTCTTCTTTACCTACTTGAAATTTATTTGTACCAGAAATTTAATCACCTGGTATATGCTCCTGGAAATAATCTGTATAATTTATGGAGCATATGTTTTATAAAGAATACGGGTGTTATACGATAACATATTGAATGTGCGATGTGTTATTTATTGTCCAACAACGTAAAAAAATACAATTGTTCTAACTCAAACGTCAGAATTAATGGACCATAAGTTTAGGCACTGTGGCGTCGTTTTGATGTTGCTTTGACGTTATTCCGACATCGTGTGCCAACAAGGGGTGTAATCAAATCAACTTCTGTATTACCACACAGCGTGAAATCATACTGAATACGGACCCGTATAGCTCCATATATTACCATATATGGCAATACACAGCCCATATACAGAGTTATATGAATCAGCATTGAGTAGTCCTTCACGTTATTAAGAAAGAATAAATCTTACTTTAAATAATTCTTCGTTATTCGTTATCATGGTTTCTACAACAACTATAGATGCCTTATTATCTTCCGGATTTAAACTTCCATCCACAACGTACGCCTGAGAGGTCTTATATGTCTAGAAGAAGTATATATACTATATATCAACCTGTATTAGAGTTTAGCTAGTGAAAATAAAACATACAACAAACTTCAAAAGGACTAAAAGATGTCCCATGTCAGCAAGGAATATTAACAAGTAACTTCAAAATACTGCATACCCAATGGGAAAAAACTTGTTCAAAGTCTGCAGTAAAGACGCTAGCACAACTTCGAACGACATTGTTCTGACATCCTTACTTCGGACTTTTAACAAGTTATTGCCTACTGGGTATACTCTTCAGTGTCTAATATGCATCCCTCCGGGGTGATTGTTTCATTCCCGGCTCAATACTTCTTGAAGAATTATCAGTAACATCGTTATAAATGTAGCATATTTGCTACAATCTCTCACTTTAATTATGAGACGTTTTTGGATTTTAGCAAGCAATATACACCACAAGCAAAACGCAAGTG
>JAULBZ010005342.1:0-13533 GCA_032360805.1 Neoturris breviconis | reverse complement strand
GATTTATTAGCGCAAAATGTATGACTATAATCATAAGATATTCAGATGTCCATGCAATGCCAATGTTTCCTTCATTTGTAAAAGTTGAATCTTCTCATTCGCGAAAATTAATTCCCGCAAAAAATTTCTAAACACCTGATTCGCGAAAATTTCTTCTCGCAAATTGAAAAAAAAAAAATCGGAAATTTTTTTTTTGCGAAAATTACTTTCTGCGAAAATTACTTCCCTTAAGGTATATACTTATATAACTCATGGATAATTTATAATATATTGTAAGGGATGCTATTGCTATATATATATATACGTAGTTACTATGTGCAGTGCTACCGGATGTACACAATACACATTTTTTAAACTTTTTGTCTTCAGGATGTTTTTGTAAATTTGAAAAGACACGTTTTGTTAGTCGAAAAACGAATAGTTTTTACAATTCAATATTACAAATCAATTAAAATCTTATAGTATCACGTCATAAAAGTATTCATGTGTATAGCACACAAATGTCATTAACTCGCTTAACCAGTTTTTGTAAGTATTTTTGCTGGTAACATATATACCTTAGTGTGTAAATTGTCAAGGGTATAAATTCCTGCGATTTTTTGGCGATTTTGCATAATTAAATATTGTACCCTCAAAAATAAATACCCCCGTTGTATGCGTTTAGAAAGATATGCACAGAGTTTGTTAGGGGATTAAAAACTTGTGTGTATTTTTGAAACTTTTTTTTATGTATAATGTATATTTTCAATCAATCTAACATGGTTGGGTTTTCTCGCTTGATTTATCATGAAAATCTGATATCTTTAGATTTGACAACAGAAACAGTTTTAGATTTTTCGCATTTCAAATGGAAAACGAAGCATGATCTTCGTATTTTTTTAGTTTTCCAATTTATCTGTTATTTGTCATTTGCGAGATTAAATACCCCCGAAAAATCATTAAAGTGCCCATTCGCGAAAATAAATTTCTGCAAAAATATTTTTTCACCCACGAAAATAAATACCAGCAAAAATTTCTACCCCTAAGGTATGCAATGAAAAAATAGAGGCTTTTTGGTCGACGGTTGATGAGATCATTTACAATCGACCAAATCAACCTGCTCCAACCCCCCCCCCCCTTTTCCAAATAACGATATTATATATAAAAAACTTTTTTATAGGTTATATTATCCTGTTTCAAAATCTTTTAAGCCTTAAAATCAACGTTGAAAAAAAAGTTGTTTTAACGTCCCATTTTTTTACTAGGTTATATTATCCTGTTTCAAAATCTTTTAAGCCTTAAAATCAACGTTGAAAAAAATATTGTTTTAACGTCCCAACTGCTAGTTCAAAGTACTGTAAGTTTTTCTATTTTTACACTTACTGTTTTGTTAAACTTTTCTATTTTCTAATATGAGCTACCTGATGGGAAGAAATTTTTGTGAATAGAAATCTGTTGTCAGCAAAATTAAATTTCCGTGAAGATTTTTTTAGAACAGCCATTTGTTATCATCTCGATAAAACTCTACATTTATTGAGAAAGATTTTTTCATAAAATTAATTTCTTGCACAAATGTTTAATTAAATTGTTAATTCTTCAACTTGCGAAAGTTTATTCCCGCAAAATATTACAGTAGGAAGTCCATCTATTTTCAAAATGTTTTTCTTTTTTTTTCTTTGCAAAAGTTTCTTCTTGCAAAAGATTCTTCCCAAAGTAGTGTTTGCCTGCATTCACATTGTGTCCTTACTAGCATTTTTGCTTGGACATACTGTAGGACCTTAAAAAGCAAAATGAGAACCGTTACAAATAGCCAGAAACTTACCCCCAAAACCTGGAAAAGTCCTGGAATTTGATTGAACCACTGGCAACCCTGCGGTTATTTTAACCCCTGCTTTTTTGAAATTTGTCTGTATTATCAATCTCAATCTTAAGAAGAAAAGTTGTATTTTAATAAGGTTGACTATCCATTCCCTTTAAAATATATGGTGCCATTTGGAAGTCTATTATAAACAAAATTAAATCCGCTTACATGTGCCTAATTTTTTTGTAGTTAATTTAAATGATGGGGTCATGCATAAAGTAAGTATGCCTGAATTTGCTGGGATTTTGTTCCTGTATTTTGTTCCTTTTGCTGAAACAATGTAATATTTTGTAATAAATTTTATTTCTTAGCACATTGAGATATATTGTCATTATTATTATCATTATCATAAGTACAGCAGCTGCTTTCGAAGTCGCAGGTTTCACAAAAAAAGTAAGTTCTGAAGTGCTTATGAATTGTATTGATAAAACTTGACGAAAACATTTACTTTCCTCCAGAAAAGAAACTAAAATGAAAAAGTAGCATTTTCTAAAAACCCACAAACATGTACTCTCAACTGCTAAGTTGTACGGGGGAGGTATAGTTTGTGGGTTGGGTGCTGGCATATTTTCGAAAATTCGTAGATTGGGGATTTTCAAAAAAATACTTTAGATGAGGAGGGGGGGGGTACTCTTTTAGCAAAGGTGGTAACGATTTAGCAATGATCTTTCGTATACTCTATCAGTTGCGTGCAAATTTATATATCGGGATTGGGGAAAGGGGGAGGAGTGCTAATAAGTAAACGCTGGAGGTATTTATAAAAAATAGTAGATGGGGAGGACCTAATAAGTGGAAATGGATATGATTTTGTTTTCAAAAATCGTAGTTTACTCCTCCATACCTACAGTTAGGCAGCTGAAAATATGATATATGTATACATTAGAATATGATTACTTTTGCTCGAAATAAGCACATACATTAAGCCTGAAGCAATGCTCAAATATACTTACTTGCAGTTATTCAGTCTTGTATGATTTACAAAAGTTTCTCTTCATTTTCACTAAACTTTCCTTAGGTTATCATTACCCTGCTCCTGATAATTTCTTAATATATATATATATATATTCTTTCTTTTTTAGATCCTGCTCATTATCCGTACGGAATCCATACGGGTATTCTCTAACGTCTGTTAGAGAGCTAGACAAGCTCTGACTTCGGTTAGAGTGCCAGAAGCTTAATTAAAATTAGAACTATTAGAACTATTGATTAATTGATAAATTGAAACTACTATATACATACTTATACTACTACTTGCTATTTTGGTTAATACTACTACTTGCTATATTGATTGACTCCAGTTGAGTAGCTGAGATTACGTTAATTATCTAAGAGTTTAATTCAACTGAGATTCAAATTCGTTGACACCAACAGAGACTAATATCTTAGTTAACTGAAATTCGTATCCGTACTCATCGCTGATTAAACGATCTACACATTGAACTTAGATTTGAAAACTTAATTTGAATTTTATTGATAACCCTACTAAATAAATACATTTAACAAACCTGTTTGTATTTGTTGAAACCATGATCTCTATTGATGCTTACCGATCCCGAATAGGTAGCTTTTTCAGTACGGCCAAGCGTATTACGGTTGAGAGTCAGTATTTCCGTTCTGTGAGAAATTTGCGCGCTTATGAGACTTTGCACCATACCCACTTTTGGGGCGAAATATTAAGGTTTCGTTATATTTTCTACTTGATTGTAATTATGTGTCTCTCTGTTCACACAAACTACCAACAACTTCTGCAAGATGGCGACGTGGAAATCAACCCAGGTCCAACCAATACTCTGAAAGTTATTTTCGGGTCTTTTAATCAAGGTGATGTTTTTCGTTTTGGTCCAACGGCAGGTATTCAGTGCGTTTGTAACTCTTTGTACGCGATATGTTGGGCCTCTATAAAGCGAGTTTCTATTTGGAAAACATGGGACCTGGACAATGTTCTCGATTTAGGTGATGCTTTGTACAAAAACATAGGAATATATCGAAGCTTATCTCTAGACGAGCTACTTATAGTGTTGAACTCTATGGGCATCAAATTCAGGTATTTAAACTGAAAAATGAATACGGCATGATATCTCGTAACAAAAATATCGATTTCATTCAGGAGTCAATGCGTGATAGCGAGGACACAGGTAACGGCTTACTGTTTTTAACCAATGGTTATACATGTGCTATTATTTGGGCGAAACACAGTTATTTTCTTTTCGATTCACATGCTCACAACACAGAAGGCTTAATAGCTGGAGATGGTTACTCTATTTTACTTGAATTTCGATGCACTAATGAACTAGAAAACTATATTCGCGAAGTGTACTGTAATGATGATGAAGCGCAATACCAGATACAACATATAAAAATAGAGCGAAGTGAAAATGCTATGAATGCCATATCTTTAGCTGCCAAACGATTACGTGACTGTGAGAGGAAACAAATTAAGCGCAAACAAAGTGCTGACATTGTAAACAAGCATGCGATTGAAGCTAAAAGGCAGTGTAGTAATTACGATAGTTATTACAGTCGCATTAATGACGCGGAACCGCACGAGATTGCGAAAGAACGAATGCGTCAATATTCCAAGGAAAGGCATCACAAAATTGTAGGAACGGAAGAACATCAGGCACAAAAAGTACAAAAACGTCAAAATTCTAAGGTGATGTTTGATAAACTTGTAGGAACAGAAAAACATCAGACACAAAAGGAACAAAAACGTCAATATGCCAAGATGGTGTATGATAAAGTTGTAGGAACAGAAAAACATCAGACACAAAAGGAACAAAAAAACAGAGTATGAGGCGCGAAAAGAACAAAAACGTCAATATTCCAAGGTGACATTTGATAAATCAGTAGGAACAGAGATACACGAAATTCGAAAGGAAAAAATGAGAAACTACATTTCTGAATATGAGAGATCTATTAGAGGGACAGAAATATACGAAAGTAATAAGTTGAAGAAGAGAGAAAAATATCACGAAGGAAAATCTACTGCTAAAAGAGTCGCAAAATTTAGAAATGCAGTAATTCAAGGTCCATGTTATGTATGTGTTTCATGCAATCGTTGCCATTATATAAAATCTGTTGTACATTTCAAGGTAGAAAAATACAATATAGAGCCTGTAAATGTATTTGCTGTAATAAATAGTTTTGACGGGAACCAATATATTTGCCACACGTGTCATAGAAAGCTATTAAAAGGAAATGTTCCCTGTCAAGCTGTTTGGAATAAACTAGAAGTTCATCATTTACCTGATGAGCTTACAGACCTTCGCAAACTTGAAAAGGCTATTATTTCTAGACGCTTCCTTTTTAAAAAAGTAGCGATAATGCCAAAAGGGCAAATGCCGAAGGTGAAAGGTTCCATATGTAATGTGCCTATAGATACAAATAAAGTATACAACGTCCTTCCAAGAGCATCAGATAGCACTGGAATTGTCATGGTTAAACTGAAGAGAAAATTAATATACAACGGACATGTTTTATTTGAACCTGTTCGCCCGGAGATAATAAGACGATTGTTGGAGTATTTAAAAAATAATAATCCGTTTTATAATGATATCCTTATAGATACAAACAATATTGACCCACATCCTCTTTTATTTGACTGCGACAATACTAGTGAAACTAATTTAGATACATCTGAATCTTTACTTAAGGATAGAGAGAATCCTTTAAATGAACATAGAATCGAAGCAAATAAAACTGCGTTAATAAGCAATATACCATATCAAGTTAATGATGATAACATCGTAATTGCACCAGGACAAGGTAAACAGCCTTTATCGTTAGTAAATGACAAGAACTGTGAAGAGCTAGCTCATCCCTGTCTTTTACCAACAGGAAAATTCGGGTACACTGCTGATAGAGAAATAAAATTGAGTCCTGTTAAATATTTTAACTAAAGACTTTTAAATTATACTCAAAAATTCGCATCAGATCCGGACTACATATTTTACGCACATTTACTGTTGCAACAACTAAATCTACAAAGTAGAATCAATATTACAATGAAGAAGGTTGGTGGTAATCAATTAAATGCTGGAATGCTAAGTCAAAATTTTAAAGAAAAAGTGAAGGAATTTATTTCTAACGACCAAGGATATTCTTTTATGAACACCATTAAAGGAACGCCAGCATATTGGAAAAGATTCCTCCAGGAAGTACTAGCAATGGTAAAACAACTTGGTCTTCCTACATTTTTCTTGACACTTTCATGTGCTGATTTAAGATGGAATGATCTAGTTTCTGTTATAAAAAATTAGAAGGTGTAAGTATGACTGAAGAAGAAATAAGCTCACTACCATATTTAGAACGTTGCAAGATTTTGAATAGTAACCCTGTTCTTGTTGCCCGACATTTTCAATATCGTGTAGAAGTATTTTTTAAAGAGATAATTATAGATGGCCCTCTGGGGAAAACAAAATGTTATGCCATTCGCGTAGAATTCCAGTTCCGTGGTAGTCCTCACGTACATTTATTCTTATGGGTATTCAAAGCACCTGTGTTGACAAAGAAAACAAAAGAAGAATATATAGCATTCGTAGATCAAATAGTTCGATGTTATCTACCTGACAAAACTGAAGAACCAGAACTATATGATCTCGTGAAAACATATCAAACTCATTCTCATTCAAAATCATGTAGGAAATACAAAAATGCAGACTGTAGATTTAATTATGGTCGTTTTTTTACAGAAAGAACTGTAGTTGCTGAGCCTCTTCCAAACGAACTCCCTGAGAACGAAAAAACAAAAATATTGTTAAAGCGCCGAACTATACTGGAAAAAGTGAAAGAATATATTGACAGAAATCTTTGCCCTGGCAAGGTAAACTTTCTTGATCCGTCAAAAGAGAATTATGTGCAGCTCAAGGAAATACCTGACATTCTTCAAGATTTAGATATTAGTGTACAAGAGTACTATGATGAAGCACTCTCTATATCTAGTGACAATGACTTCCAAATACATTTTAAACGACCACCTAATTCATGTTTTACTAATAATTATTTCTCAGAAGGATTAATGTCATGGAAAGCAAACATGGATATACAACCAGTATTTAATCATTACAAAGCTGTTACATATATGTGTGCATACTTCTCCAAATCTGAAGACGGGATATCTCAAGCTATGAAACAAGCAGCAAAAGAAGCATCAGCAAATCGTCTAAATAATTATGAACAGATGAGAGCCGTTGCACAAGCTTATGCTACTAGGAGAGAATGTTCTGTTCAAGAAGCAGTATATCATATTATGCCTGAGTTATAGATGAGAAAATGTTTCCCTGGAGTAAATTTTTTGCTAATAGCAATTTACCTGAAGACAGATATAAAATATGCAAAAGCGAAGAAGAAATAAGTGAGCTACCAGAAGATAGTACTGATATTTATAGACGAAACATGCTAGACCGATATATCGATAGACCAAATACAACATTTAAAAATGGAAAATATGCTGCAGTAGATCAGTTGTGTTATGCAGAGTTTCTTGCACATTATTACTTAGATCCTAAACCACGTGATGACACCATAAATGATTGCCAACCTGAAGTACTTGTCGATGAACTGCTAGAAGTGAATCATAACCAAAACAATTATCCTACTTCAATACCTTTGATGTCGTCAAAAGATCGGCTCAAATGTAGGAAAGTAAAAAATGTTTTGAGATGCCATGTTCCAAATCGTCATAAATATCCAGAGAAATACTCTCACCACATGTTGTTTATGTTTTTTCCCTTTCGAAACGAAGAGGATCTTAAATCTTCTGAAACAGGACTATATATGGATACACTTTTAGAGGAAGATGTACTAAGTGTTGTTAATATTAATAAAGATACGTTTGAGCCATACGGTGAAATAGTTGATGCTGCTATTAGAGATCATCGAGCGTGTGCTATAAATAATCAAGATGCATATGCGCAGCAAGAAAACGATGACGTGCTAGATCAATTACGTAATACGAGTGAAATTTCTGAAGACGATGAAGAGCACCCTGTTATTTTTGATGATGAACATGTATCAATTCCAACAATTCAAGTACCGATAATGGCAGATGATGAAATTAACACTAAAATACGAACACTTAATGATAAGCAATGGATAATATTTGACTTTATACACAAGTGGGCAAAAAAGTATGTTAAGAATCTTGGTTCATGTCAACCAACAGATATGACTCCGTTGCGTCTCTTTATAAGCGGTAGTGGTGGTGTTGGAAAATCTCATCTTATAAAAACACTTTACCAATCACTTACTAAACTATTCAGTTATCGCACAGGAGATCCAAGCAAACCAAGAATGCTTTTACTTGCTCCAACAGGTGTAGAAGCTATAAACATTGAAGGTACCACAATACACACTGGTCTAGGAATCCCTGTTGGAAATTATTCTAGAAAAACTCTCCCGAATTTAAACGATAAGATGCGATTGCGGAACAATTTATCTGAACTTCAGGTCATTGTCATTGACGAAATTTCAATGGTTTCCAACGTATTGTTATTGAACGTACATCAGCGGCTTACAGAAGTGTTCGGAACTTCTGGTGACCTTCCATTTGCTGGAAAAACAATACTGGTTTTAGGAGATTTTTATCAACTACCTCCTGTTATAGAGCACGTCGGGTATACGAAAACTTTCAACATGTAAATGAGATACTTAACATGTCACTGTTGTGGAGAAAATTCCAGTTCACTGAAATGACTGAAGTGATGAGACAAAGAGGAGACACAGATTTTATTGAACTTTTGAATAGAATAAGGACAGGCGAACCTACTGATGAGGATGAAGATGTTCTGAAGTCTAGATTAATCAAAAAAGACGATCCTTACTATCCCAAAAATGAATTACATATGTTTGCTGAAAATGCACCTGGAAAGCTCCATAATGAAGAAATGCTTTTAGAAAATACTAACCCATTATATTCCATTGTAGCAATCGACGATCTTCCACGCGATAAAATTCCCTTTAATGTTATCGATAGAGCGTTGAATAGAAGTCAAAGTGAAACAGGGGGATTAGCTCGTCAGCTTGACATTAGAATAAATGCAAGAGTTATGCTAACTAGTAACATTGACATCTCTGATAGACTTACCAATGGTCAAATTGGAACAGTAGTTCAAATCCTTGTAGATAATATTGGAAAAGTTTTGAAAATTTATGTTAAGTTTGATGACCATAGAGCTGGCGAAACCTTAAAGAAAAAAGATGCTTACGGTAGTCGTGAGAACTGCATCCCGATTGAAAAAGTAGAGGTTAATATTAGAGTTTATCAACATTCCGAATTTCCCGTTATAAAACGTACACAGTTTCCACTAATTTTGTCTTGGGCTTGTACTATTCATAAAGTGCAAGGTTTAACCTTACAAAAAGCTGTTGTAAATTTTGACCTTCTCAGACAAAAAAGCTTCAACCCAGGACAAATTTATGTGGCACTAAGTCGAGTTGCATCACTGAATGGTTTGTGTTTAACAGGAGAATACAAAAGGAATGCGATAAAATCCGATCCAAAAGCTATAGATGAATACAGCATTTTACGAGAACAATGCAATATGAGATCTCCCAATTACCATCACTTACAGCCTGACAACTTGATTATTACATTACTCAATACAAGATCACTCTTAAAACACGCTTGCGACATAGCTACTGATCCAGTATTGCTTCAAAGTGATTTACTTTGTTTAACTGAAACTCAAATGAGCAATTCCAGTGATAAAAGTGCAGTTACTACGAATTTAAGAGACTTTAACGAATATTATAACCATAGCGAAGACAAATTTTGTAGTTTAGCTTCTCCATATAGAGATTCAATAAAAATCATAGAAAATCTGGATATTGCTAGTTTCACTGTTTTAAAATTCACAAAATCAAGTTTTTCAGCAAATCCTGTCAAGATCTTACTATTATATAGAAAATGTTCCGCTGATTTAAGCTCATTCACCCAGACTTTCAAATATCTTGTCGACAGTCAAGATGTTGACATTATTCTTGGGGATTTCAATATAAATGCTTCAGCGATGAATAGAGAATTTGCGTTTCTTTCAGAAACTTTCATGATGATTGTACATGAACCTACTCATATAAGTGGCTCCCTCCTTGATCATGTTTAGTAGACGAATATAACGTAACTTGCATGGTTAAAAATGTATACTTTTCGGATCATGACGCCGTTCGGATTGTATTGGAACAATTGTAAAAATCAGTCCAAGAGAAAGAAAAACTTCTATTTATTAAGTTCCGTGTTCCGTGACTAGTGTTCTGTATGAAACAATTGGCGCCAATCTAGCTTCAACACGTGCAAATTCTGAATAATAATAGCTTGAATTAAACTCGATTGTAACAACTACAGTACACTCTCGGCATCACGAACCTTGAAAACGAACTGTTTTACTTTGGTTACGTAAATCCATATCATTTACTGTAACTTCCGTTTTAAAAAATTCAGTGAAGTCTTATTACTCTGCATTGTATTTTACTTTACTGTATTTGCATTCTATTTCATAAAATTTCCGTTCCGATCTAATACTGAATTCTCCTAACTCAACTCGCATAAGACTGTTTCCCAGTCTCAGTACAGTATATTGAAAAAAGCGTGCTCGCACGCATGCAACTGCAACAGAGAAGAAGGAGGACGACGGAGGAGAGTGTCCAGTTTCAGTGTGCAAACTCACGTGGTTGCACATTACATCATTAATAGCCCTATTGGGATGTAATTATGTGTAACCACGTGATTTTTCTCATCCAATACGAACAACTTATAATATTTTCACCCAATGAAAAGCTTTCTCAACGTGTTGCTGGTGTTTCTCCAAGATATATGTGAAAAATTCCCTCGTGGTGTATTCATTTTCATCAAATCATAGGAATCTGAAGGTAAGGCGCTGAATTTCCTCATTTTCTCTAATTCTGTGCACAACACAACAGTCAAATCAAGGCACTTCGAGTAATCCAAAATTTTGACCCTTGAAGCTTAATTTCAGGGCGTGTCTTGAGAGTGTAAGCCCAATAACGTCATTATTTTTTACCGTGTTTCATCATTCTAGATCTGAAAATTAAGAAAATGGCTGAAGAAACAAGCAAGAATAGAAAAAGTAAGTTATCTTTTATATTTGATGATCGCCAATTCGGAAACACATTTCAACTCGGAAACACATTCAAAGGACCTTGTCTTTGGTAGATATCCGCTTATGAAACCCTCTGTAGAATTCAGGAGGGTGCCGATCCACTGGATATTTGCGGGGGTGTCAGGGGGAATTTTTTTTTTTCGTCAAAACAACCCCGGACATACATCGAACATGTCCGGGGGTGTTTAGGGCGTGAATTTGTGACTTCATCAAGTTCTTGGATGTACTGATGATTTTATAAGAGGGTGCCGATCCCCCGGATATTCAATAGGGATGGTGTCCGTTAATTCAAAAACTATTACCTTTACCCAAGCTTAGTAAGGGAGTATCCGGGGGGATTTTCCAACTTGAGAAGTCACGAACATGTCCGGGGTTAGTCTAGTGTTTTTGGGCAATTTCCCTCGGACACACCATGAATGCAGGGGATCGGCACCCTCCTGATTATTGGCTGCAAAGAGTTTGATTTACTACAGTTTTAAAGGATATAGCTTAAATTTTCAGTTTCTTAAAACGTTTTAAGAATCTCAGCCTGAAATGTTCGTTTAGCATGTTAACTTTAGTTCAAATTCCAGCCTAATGTTTTTATAAACATTCTTATATGGAAAAAATATATGTACAGTGCAAATCTAGATGTATATGGCTAAACAGGCTAAATAAGTGTAGGTCTATATCGTAGGCTAGTTTTAAAAATTGTCAGAAGTTAATTTTCGGTGGTCATGTCATGACAACAAAAGCATTCTGATTGTTTCATTCGCTCTGGTAGCTGACTTGCAGTTGCCGCGACCATATGTATTGTGCAAAGGTTACAAGCCTCACAAAAAGATAATGGATGTAGCGTGAGTTTGCCCGCGTGACCAAATACACTTAATTGGAAGCTCACCTTATATAGGACTGCAATGGGTTTTTTAATTTTTAATTTTTTGCTTATGCTTTCTTAACTTAAAACTTTTCATATAATTCTATTTTATATCTTTTGGCCGAATTTCTAAGCTATGTATATACCTAATGAAGAAGTTGAGATAAAGGCGATTCTGAAATCACCTTGAGCAAAATTTTTGTTATTAAGTATTTTTTCTTCAAAACAAAATTGTGAATAACTTAAAAAGTTGTTGGAATTGAAACGTATAACTTTCTCCAATTACTCCTTATGATGGGAATAATTTTGTAAATGTTTGTCATGTGACTATTGCAATTTCCCTAACATTTCAAATTTCAGGTGGGGTTTTAGGATTATTTGACCATCTTTTTTGTTCTGATTTCACAAAACTCGAAAAGTATGTAAAGAGGGCATTAATTGCTCCCAGTATCCAATCCGAATTAACATACAATTCTTTATCTGTTTCTGTATAGGGAGCAGTGACAATATCGTAGTAACTGGTTATGTGTTGGCGGTCAGTCCCATGAAAAGGAGTAGAACCTCGAAACAGTACTTCAATGTTGACATTGAAACGCAAGAGAACGTAAGAAACATAGTCTGCTTTTCCCCATCAAAGAGAAAATTGTTCTCTGAGATATCAGTTGCAGAAGAGGGTTGTGAGTTAACCAATGTTAAGGTAAATGACAACAACACTGTCTTTGCGTCCGATTATTCGACGTTAAAGTGCAAAGAATTAGGGTTTCCTCGAACCGAGAGTTACAAATTTTTGACGGTGCGGGATGTTATAAATGAAGTTGCAGTGAACTCGCAAGTTAATGTTCGTGGTGTATTAACCTTAAAAGATACGAGACAAATTGAAATTAAAAACGAAATGGTGGCGATAAGAGGGGGTTACATTGCTGATGAAACTGCATGTATCAGGATAACACTTTGGCGTGAATATACTAATTTGCAATCAAATGTCACATATGACTTTCTACGTCTGACAAAAGTAACATACATCAATGTAGAGCGTTTACAATCTGTACATACCACAACTTATCAACGAAGTGAAGTTCAGTTGGAGGAATTTTAGCAACCTCAAGATGATTTTCCAGAGTCATTTAACCAATGTAAGGTCATTGCTTTAGACAACAGTGAAGCATTGGCATGTCCAGTGTGTCACCAATTCGCTGAGCAGGTTCGCTTTATGAATGTTTATCATGCAAGAAAGTCGTGTTGGCAAGTAATTTAAAAAAGAAAGTTACACGAAAAATTACAGTTGAAAATACAGATAGTGCACAAAGGGAGTTATATTGTGCTATGGATATCATTAATCACTGTTTCCCAGATAGGATATGCAAACCATGGATAATGATCGAATAACACTTTTACTTCTAACAAACACATACAATATAATGTTTGACTCGTCAACCAATGCTATAGTCAGTTTAGCCACTATAATATAAATTTGGATTTTGTTTGCATCATTTACATACAGTAGTTGTTTTTGTTAACTTCTGGCAGTAGTTGAAATAACAGCCAGTGATGGCTGGTATTTCCATTCACGTTATGAGTGTCACTAATCAATCAGACAGCGGTTTTGAATGCTTATCATGAAAAAATTACGGAGTGAGAGGTGCGTACAGTACAAAGGAAGTTATATTGTGTCATGGATTACAGTATTTCTTAAGTTGTTTTTTTATTGTTAACGTTGTTGA